>VFFE01009136.1:266178-281096 GCA_008921705.1 Burhinus oedicnemus
TTTTTTTTTTTTAATATTTACATGCATTTTAAAAATAATTTATCAAAACTGTTTTATTCAGAACGGCTTTCCAGGACTGGTTGGTTATAAGTGGTTCCTGCGAATACTTACTTTTCCTTTTGTATCAAATGCCAGACACAGCCAAAGCCAATGCATTCAAAAATGAGTATAACCTCTCAAATTAGTAAAAATGACTCAATGTTGATTAAGTTTTTTAATATTATTTTCCTTGTTTGATTTAGTTTCCGATTTCTGTTTCAGACATTTTTCTCAACCATTATCAAGGATAGCCGTTCTGAGGAGTTCTGTTGTTTCTGTAAAAAGATGTATTTCTCATGTATATTCATGTACTCAGGGGCTTAGTCTGACTAAAAAAAAGGAAAGAGGAAAAGGCTTAAAAAGCATTACTTAAGGGGAAAAATACCCTTTTATTAGTCTTGGTCCTAGTCAGATCTCTTTGCTGACTCATATTCTACATGCTTATTAATTTTGGATCACTTCATGTTGCTTTCTCTTTTACAATCACCTGCCCTTAAGAGCTCCTAATGGCTTAGATATTTATACTGGCTTTTCTATTTCTAGTTATCCTGGATTTATATCAGAGCTTTCAATGACTTCTGATTTTAAACCTTCCCCTAGATTATTTTTATACACAGGAGACACTCACTTCTTATCTCCTGCATCTGAACTATTACTTTCTACTAACGGAATTTCTTCACCTTCCACATGTATTTCTCTTTCTTCTTTTTTCAGACATTTTGTAAACTTTATGTAATGAAGCTGAATTATTTATCTGAAATTTAAGTCTTCTCAAATCTACTGGGTCACATTTTCTCTGAAATCAGGAGTGGAGTTGAACGGAACTGTTACTAATGACTGCACAGAGGGTTTTACCGTTGGGGCTAATATGACTCAAAGTGTTAATTAAGACCTGAATCCTGAAAAGAATATGATACAAGAGGATCATACACCCTCCAGTGATGCCACGAGGAAGGTGCCAGTTAATGACATCAACAGTGTCATTGTGCAGAGACTAGCATAACCCAGGGATGCTACACAAACAATCTTTGGGCAAGGTTACAATAAGCAAATATTAGTGATGACTTTTCTAATAGTAAGTTCGCTTCCCCCGAGCTGCAAGAGCACCTTTAAATGAAAAATAACTCTTGCATTCCAAATTATTTGTGTTTTCATGCAACTTTGTTCTAGAAAACTCTCCAGCTATGACTTAAAGGTAAAATTACGTAGTGGTTCTATGCATTACTCACAAAAGGCTTGAGTAACGTGGAAAAGCTTTGTGATTTCATTTCTGGTTCATATGAGGAAAGATTATGATGAAAACCTGCACAAAGATGTCGTGTGCCACCATAAGGAAGAAAATCTATTTTTATTTTTTCATGTGTATGAATTTATGCTCGGGAGAAGCTTGGAAATGGTGGTTGAAATAGGTACCTAGCTGGGGAAGAAGAAAGAGGAAAGTCCTGATCTAAAGTCAGAGGGCTTTCCTAGGTAGCTATTACTAGAAGATGTTAGCCATAGAAGAAAATGTTTGAATGAAAAGAAAATGGAGAATGTGTAGTGGAGGAAGAGAGTGGTATGAGTAGTAGGAAGGAGACAGGCAACAGCCTTATAGTCAAGGATGTCAAAGATGGTCTTGCAGTAGAGCCTGTGGTTCAAATAGTGAACATTTCTTTTTTGGTTTACTGTTGATTACTGCTGCATATTCGCCTGGCCTAACCGTACTGAACACACACTGTTTCAATATTATGGAATTTCCATATGCATACCATAGAATCATATGGTTTGGGTTGGAAGTGACCTGAAATATGTGGTATGCATATGGTCCTGCGAGGAGCAGGGAGTTGGACATGATGATCCTTATGGGTCCCTTCCAACTTGAGATATTCTATGTTTCTATGATTCTGTGGTATTGTGGGCGAGTTAGTATTCTGTCTCTGTGTATCTTGCTGAAAGCTGGTGTACGGACAAGCTGTACTACCATCACAACCTGCATTTCCAGGTGTGTAATGGAAGACAGGTGAAGGTTTTATGGAAAATATAACCTGCAGTAACAGTGGGCAAAACTCACAAAGGTTCTTGGACATTTTTCAGGTACCTAACTTTTCCAAAGATAGCAACAAATAGTATGCCTAGCCCATTAGACAATCTGGCACCTAAACTGATCATGTTCACTGGAGTTATCCTCTGTTTTAAAGTTCCCACCCCATTCATCACTGCGATAGCTTTCTGGAGCTATGTAGATCATGCTAATAGATCATAATCTTTCAGTTCAGACGGAAACTAAATAAGGTAAACAAAAACTTTTCTATGTAGAAGAAAGTGAGGATACTTGTATTTGGAAGATACTATTATTTATTTGTTGAGTATCATTAGAAATGCTAAATAGAGTACCTGACATTGTAATATATTTATAAAATATGGTTTGAGGACTTACAGATATTTTCTTACTGACTACATAAAAATCAACACTTTAAAACCCATTAATATATGAGAGGTACTCATTATATATTTCTTTATTACTCATGTAAAATAAATGATCTTAAGCTTTGCAAAGATCCTAATTCTTGTTGGAGCACTTTAAAATTTAAAATTGTAAATTGTGTTTTTTAGAAAGGTATATTTTAAAAATTCGGTGCCTTGCAACAGGCTGTTCTGGGGTTTTGCCCTCTATTTATGCGTTGTGTCATGAGAGAAATGAAGTATGACTTATCTTAAAGTAATATTTGATCCATTGCTGCACACTAAACCAAAGGTGCAGCTTCACTCTTGTGCAGTGTGAAGTTGTTACTTGTGCAGCCCTTGGCCTTCTTCTGCCCATTTGAGCAGTCCATGACTCATTAGGTATTGGGGAGCATCCTTAATCTTCTACAGCAGGAAAATCTGCAATTTTACCCTCTTGCTCATTTTTGCTGTTATATTTCAACTGAAGACAGTAAGCAAGTTTGAATTTCTTAGGTAACAGAAAATTTAAGTTGAGAGAGAAAGTGTTGAATAAAGAAAACCTACTAACACTCTTCGCAAGTGCAGCCTGCAGAAAATTTTGGAAACAGGATCTAAATGTCCTATTTCTTGCTTAGATAAGACCCCTTTCTGCATTCCTAAATTATTTAACTGTTGGCTACTTTGTGTAATACTTTGAGAGGAATCCTACTTGTCCTCCTATGCAAAATTAAGAAGTATGCATATTCTCCTGCAAATCTTCTTTTCCATACTGAAATATCTCTTTCTGGAATGCCTCAGTGTCAGTAGCTTATTGTCAAAACTATATTGTATACTCAGAGTTCGTTTATTAATAAACTTTTGTTCCATTATCGCCCATATTCTAAGGCGACAGAGTAACCGTTTGTGTAAAGAAAACACTCAAGGTCCACTAGAATACATTTCACTGGAGAATGAGAGACGTACATATTTTCACTGCCAAATTCCTGCTTAATATTTCTTTGGTTTGCTGTGGGGTTATTTGTTTTTGCTTTTAGCTCTTAAACTCTTACATTAAGGTCATTCAAGGGAAGACACTAGTCAATACCCTTGGCTGCTCGGGCTGTGTGTAGATGAAGACAAGTTACATGTAGGTTTCCACCTTATTGTCTAGATTTCTTCAGACATCTCATCCAGAGTCGTTGTATCTTCATTCTAGCCTTTATGCTTTGGTTTCGTCTGAAAACTGAGGAAACTGAGTTTCCATGGAAACTGAGGCACAGATTGTGTGCTAGGAGACAGGTTCCCTCTACGTGCTGTTGGGAAATGTCCAAGGTGCACAACTGTGTCTGTGAACAAGGAGCTCAGAATATTTATCTGCTAGTTTAGATGCAATTTCAACACAGCTGTGCAAGTGTGTCCAGATCCCTTAGTATTTCCCTGCCCGCCTGAAATAAGGCTTCAGTGTCTCACAATACAACTGGGAAGCTTAAATAAATGTGTTAAACATATTTGGAGATTCCTGGGCAGAGATGCTGTGCACTTTAAATAGGGTTGGGAATTTTTCTGTAGCCTGAAAGACCTATAAAACTAAAATAAATTTTGTAGGTGTGCTTGATACTATTGGTTTTTGGAAGGGATCCAAAACTCTAGCTTGAGTTTTGTTTGGATGTCTAAAACCAACCTAACATCCTTGAAAACACTCTGGGACACCTACCTTCTGGCCTGCTAATCTTAAATTGCCTATACTAACAAGATATCTTTTAACTCTTTAAAAATAGTCTATAGATAAATTTGAGTTTTCCACTCATTTAGCAGAACTTGCACTGGGCAGCATCTCTTGCTTTTGGGCTCTGGTGCAACTCAGCCACGGTCTCCTGAGCTCCACGAGAAATTCCAAAGAAGCCTGAATAGCCACATCTAGTACTGGAGTCCACCACTTCTGCATGGTAATCTAAAGATTAGAGCTAATGACTCTGTGAGGACTTGGGCCAGGTCTCTGAGCTGAAAATATCTGTGTATACATATGGATACGTATCTGGTTCTGGACGCATTTGCACAGGTGTGTTGGAATTGCATCTAAATTATATTCCAGTATGCACACTGGAAATAACGTGTTTTTCCAGTTATCTTCTAATCTAAAAGGTCAATAGACAAAACATCTAACCAGGGGGGAGGATCTGCAACTCAGTTCTTTTCCTTCCCATTGAAGTTCTCTGATCACAAGGCTAAAGTCCTCCAATCCATAGTATAATCTGTGCGAAAATCACGTTTTGATGCTAACAATTTCCCTCCACCTTCATTGTCATCCCTTCAAATTCTTTAAATCCATTTATTCTTATTCTCAGTCTGTGAGGGCCAGAGCCCTTGCCCTTTAACCTGGAAAACAGGTCATTCTCCAGAGGTGGTGTCTGGATCCTCCTAAAGTTGAGGGCAATCTGTGATTCTGACTTCCCTCATTGTTTTGCAAAAGATGACAGGGTAAACACTGTGATTTTGTCATTAGAAGACACTGATGACCCAGATCTTGAGTTGATGGAGGCATCTGATATTTCCTAGTAGTTCCTTATGCACGGGTGTGATATCCCATAGAATCAACAGAGAAAGGGAGAGGCCTCAGTTTTACTGTTGAATTGTGGTAGCATCAGAAGGTTCATCAAGATAAAACATCTTTCCCTTCCTCTTTTTCCTAGCTGATTTTAAGAATGCAACTATTGTTGACAACCGATTTCAAAAATGATTTCAGTACAAAAAGAAGTGTCACTTGTCTTGATAAATTTGCTGCTATTTTCTCTTTACTTCTGTTTTTTCTTTTCAGGTGTTTCTACCTTTTGACTCACTTGCCAGTTAGAGGCAGTGTTAGACAATTCTGTTGGAAAGGGCTTGAGTTGGAGAAATTCAGAGAAAGAAAATGAATTGTGGTTAGCCTCCCAGCAAGCAACACTTTCCCATGTTTTTTTAGTATTTTGTTGTTAGTTGTTATATGAGAAGCTGGCCATCATAAGGAGCTGGCAATGGACTTTGTGTCCTGGGTTGTTTACCAAAATAATTTCAGATCTGACTTCTAAGAAGAGGAATTCTATGTGGATGGAAAAGAGCAAATTATCTAGAATAAATTACTGGTCAAACGGATGAACAAAGTTTTGTCTATGCATGTTTTTGTGCAGTATACACAGGTTTTATGTTATTTTTCAGTCTGACACGTTCATTTTCACTTTGGAATTGTTAGGCTGTGGCTGTTTCTTCTCTTTAATATTTCAAAATATTTTATTCTTTTATTTTAACTTTTCATTTTAAGCTGGAGGTGGCTCTTGGGCTATAGGAAAAGATATTTAGCAAAAAGATTACACAAAGCGTGTAATCAGCATCACAAACCAAATGGCTTTAATTGTGCCAATATCCTACCAGAAAAATACTGATGTTTTGGAAAAACACAAATAAAATAAACTTTTCTCTGTATAAGGACTGTAAGATCATGCATACCATGTGTTTTTAGATGACAGTATGCCTTGGTTCTTTAAGTCTGTTCCACTATGTATTTGGTAGAATTTTAAAGAGTTAGGACTGTAGGTCTATTTATATGTTTACTTTTTATATCTCCATCAATTGTCTATATGCTGAGTAATTCACTGAGGTGGAAAATTTCTAAATTTTATTTCTGGATGCTTCCTGCAAGTATCCAGAATAGACATTGTCATCTCCTTTTTGCAGAGTTAGATTTAGATTTCAGTTCATGACTAGAGCTGGTCCAAATAACAGAAATAACTACTTCAGATGTGGCAAGAACTTTGCAGGTGAGTTTAAGTCTGATACTGCACTTTTAAAACTGGCTTCACTGGAGGATTTGCATACTAGCAATAAGGTTTTACATATGCTTTTTTAGACTGTAATACTGAGTCTGCTAGCCTGTATGAACTTTGCTCAAATCTCCAGATGTAAATGTAGCCTATTTTGAAAGTCAGCTGTAGCTGCTGAAGCAAATGTGTTTTGGAATGACAGCTAGCGAGACGTGACACTTATGAAGTCAAACATTTGTCAACTTGTCCACATGTCAGATGTTTGAATTTGGTTTTACTTGTCTTGCCTTGAGTCTTCTTTTATTAACCAAAATCCAGGTTGTATAGATGCAACATTATGCCTCAGAGGATAGATTCACATAACTCACATACCTTACAAGGCATCATGAAAATCCGGAAAAAAAAATCGGAGGGCTTGCAATGAAAGTTCTTACAAATATCGCCTGTTTCCATGTTTTTTCTTTCCACTGTTTACTTGATTTGGCTTCTGCAGATCTTGTATTCGTGTTGACAGATAAAGAGGGGGTCATCCCTCCCACTTCCCATATCCTCATAGATATCCATGAGTTATCATTTTGATTTTTGTGGACTTGAACTGTATATAGTGCTGAAATGGCATCTAGTACGCTAGCTTAGAGAGACACCTGCTGAATCTCCGTCCTGCTAGCACAGTGTATTGCAGTTAGAGCTTATAAGTGTGACTGAGATGATGAAAGCTAAAAAGAGCTTGTGGTAAATAATATTACTGAATGATCAGCTTCACAATTTAACATTTCTTTCTCCTTACACAGTAGATTGTCACTGATAGCATAGCTTCTTTGTTGCTTTCACTTTTGGTATGGAGAAAATTAAGGAGCACCGGTAGCTGTAGCAGTTCTTTCCCATTCAGTCCCCTTCATATATTCATTTGAGCAAATTCCCTTACAAAATTAGCTGTGGCTAATTTTCTAGAGGTTGTGTTGTTGTTGTCTAAACTCCCTGTGGGGGATTCTTCATGTGTTTATTACAAGCAAGTTCCTTTGTCTAGGTTTATGGATGCCGAAATTTCATTTGTGAGAGATGTTCTGCAGGTGCATAGCCTCGTTAAGGCGAGCATTATCCTAAGCTGGAGGGTTGGTGTAGCAGCAGTGAAAGGTGAAACCTTGCTCCAGATAACTCTTTTGGTTTCCACTGGTTATAAAGTAACTTTGTCAGCTTCAGGAACTCAGATTTAAAAAGAAAACAATGCAACCCAAACCTCTGTTGTTGCTTTTCTTGGATTTGTCCCAGTTTTTGTCTCCAGGGCTTTGCTACCCTTCTTAGCTGAGGCTTACCCTCAGGCAGCTTCTTCTCTTGCAGATATTTTTGTTTTCTTTGTATGTGCTTCTGCCTGATAGGCAGAGAGATCTACTTTCTTGCTTATTTCTTGGTCTGATGACTTCCATTCAGATCGTCTGCCCAAGAAGCAAGAAACACATTGATGCATTTATCGGTGTAAGACTGTTTTTCGCTGTAGCTAGTTTGAAATTTTACAGAAGAATGATTTACCATGTTAAACCACGTATTTTTCAAAATCACAGTATTTCATGCTGCTAATTTAATTTGCTCAAATTTGTCTGGCTTAATGGAATGTTACCTATCTAAACAGACTGAAGAAGGATACAGGAGTTCTTGAGCATTTCAATCCTAATGCTATTTAGCCAACCCTCCCAAGACTCCTAATCTTTCCTTCAGTCACTAAGTTTACGTTTCCAACAACAACAAAATTGAATTTTAAAACTTTAACATCCTTTGTGAAATGAAAACTCCCCTTATTTGCTGAAAGCTCTATTAAGCATTACTGAGAAGAACCAAATGTAAGCAGTGTTTTCAGTGATCCAAACTTCCACACACAAGTTATACATAAACTGTTGTACAGGAGTTGTGTACTGTACACAACTCTCTGAGCCTAGATTCTGCCTTTGTGAGGCCTTTTTTCCCAGGTCTTGGGTAATTTTGGGAGTCTTTCCTGCATCTTCTCTTGTCTTTCAGTATCTTTTCTTTAAGAGCATTGATACTGGACTCTGTGCCTGAGTCCAGTATTTGTCTCAATGGAATGCTTTGTACCATTTGCTTCTCTTTTTCTGCATTCCCCGTATTAAAAATTCAAATTAGACTGTGTTGCTACAACATCACACTAACTCATGTTGAATTGTTCATCTGCTTCACCTCTTAAATACTTTTCAGTGTCCAAGACACAGTCACTGCTATGAAACCTGTAAATTCCTGGTTCTGTTTCTAATGATACATTCAACTGTGTAAAACACATTGTCTTCAAATGAGGTCATTTTAGCCTGTGTGTTCTAGACTACTTTGTATAATAGCTGTACAGTAAATAATAAGGAGGGTTTCTACAAAGTAGGTCTTCATACCACAGTCCAGTTGGCACGTAGTGTTTCCACAGGTTTCCTTAACCAATGATGGCTTCTAGGAAATGTTGTTTCCCATACTTCTAACAGCCTTAGAAGTCAATGTTGTAACAAAGACAACTACTTTTCTTCAGTAGACAGAATGCATTAGTTATATAAACACTTTTTAAAAATGAAAAGAGATTTTTTTAATTCCATCGTAATTAAATCTTTTGAATTGCAGCATTTCCTGTAAGAATTTTAAAGAGTTTTAATAAGTTTTCAAAACCTTTGAATTGTAATTCAATTCAGTTTGCATTTCAGAGAGCAGAATTAAAGCACAAATACAGGCGAAAGCTAGATTATTTAAAATGGAAGACTTACTAATGGTTGTGTACAAAATTGTCAAAGACTTTTGGGTCTCCAGGCTCACCATTTGACTGCTCTGTGCCCATGGCAATGTTCACTTTGATAATCAATGTGTAAAGTTGGAAATAGGTCTTTTGGGGCAAGGCAGAGATTTTATCAGGGAACAGCAGAAAGAAGTATCTGACTTGCCCTCTGTTTTTCTGTGCCTTTTTCACATGTTCATCTTCCTTGTTTCTCCTTTTTCTTCCTTCCTGGCTAGTAGGTATGTGGGAAGGAGAAATTACAGACTTACCAAGGCTCTGTTCTGCATTGAATGGGGTTGGTATACTTGGTAGTGTTTAAGTATGTGAGAGAACTAACAAAATTTATTCATTAAAATGGAACCATTGTGGTTTCCTGCTAGCTGAAGCTGCAGGTTACATTTATCACCAGTTTCAAAGTCCACAAAGTGTTTTTTTTCTCTCCAGCAAAATACTAAGACCTTATATTTTTAGTGGGATTGATAACTGAAGCCAGGGGGTAGTCTATGGAATAAGAGCATAGGAAATGCCCTGCGGGGTTGAGGTAGGCTGTGTAGTCAGTATTGTCTCCTTATGTTGGCATGGGGTGATGCTGGATAAGGAAAATATCCAAGTCTTGTAAGTATCTGTGGTCCATTATGCATGCAATCCCTCCACATTCAGAGTTTTTGGATTAGAAATTTCAAAGTGGACACCTCTGCCTCTTACTTTCAGTATCTATTGGTGAACTTACCCAGAAATTTGCCTAGCCCCTAACCTGCCTGTACAGTCTGCCTCCGTGACATCCTGTAGGAAATGGTTCCAAGACCTCATTATATATAGGTAAAAAACAATTTTTTCCTCTCTGTTCTAAATTGATCTCTGACTAGTTGCAGTGAGTGCTTCCTGGTCCAGTATTGCCAGACTTGGTACATCACAGTTTTGGCATTTGGTATGTAACTTCAGCTATAGCTGCTGTCAGCCTTGTCTACCACAGAAAGTCCTAACTTTTCTAGTCTCTCCTTGGCATGCTATCTTACGCAGAATGCATCAGTGTTTTACAGCAGCTGCTTCCATCCCATTAATCATTTTATATAAGTATTTGGAAGAGGAGAGGCTTAGGTACAGTGCAGGAGGTTCTTCTACCATGTCTTGGGTGCCTGCATCATGATCCAGGTCCTCTTCTAGAACATGACTGGGAATGGAATGGAATGGAATGGAATGGGGCATTTGTCTTTCAGCACATGATTTCCCTAATATTTCTGACTTCAGACATAATTCTTGGCAGATGCAAGATCAGAAGATTGTGACAAAACGCTCAGATGCCGCAACTACATGTGTAGGCGTTCATGCAAGCACTTCTCAACAAGAAAAATCAGCAATAAATCACTACCAGCCAGACAAAATATTTTAAATAAAAAAATAAAATAAATCCAGATCTAAATAAATGTTATCCAAATCCAAAATGTTTTAATTATTTTTGGTATACTTTGGAAGATAAGTGCATTTAAATCTCTTTTTTCCCCTAATGAGAAATTGAAATATTTTGCTACTGTAAAACTATTCATTTTCTAGATGTTTTTTCCAACCTTTTCTTGGTCAAATTTTTAGCATGATTGAACTGAATGCAATAATTGCTACTGTGGAGCCAGAGTAAGATTAAATTTAAAAATTTCGATTGATGAAATATGTACACGCATCAGTACATCAGCTTCAGTAGAACTCTTGCTGCAATAAGGACCTATTGAATTGCAGAGTGGGCATCAGAATCTGATTTTAAACCCATTTCAGAGTCTTATTCTTTGCACAAATAAAAGATAAAACCCCACATTTTTGTTGGTTGCTGCTCATGTAATTTGATAAATTAACACTCAACAATGTGTAGTTGAACAGTCTTCTCTTTTAAACAGTCTTCCTAATTTTTTTTTTCCCCTTTCTGTAAAGGATTCTGAGTGTTATGGCAGGCATCTACAGCATGGCCATAATGCTTGTTATATAGCTGCAGTGTCCTTAAATGCACTGTAGGACTGGGTAACAGTATGGGTTCAGGAGTATAACAAATTGTTTCCTGGAATATCTGAGTTTTTCCTCAAGCATTTTGGTAGTCTGCTTTGTGCCAGCATTTCAGGTGTGCAGCTAATTGCGACCCTCGGGAAAGAATGCAGGTAAATCAGGGGCTCTTCCAAGTAAGCTTTAAAGGAATGGGATCAGCAGGGCTCGAATCCTTGGAAATAGCTTGCTGCAGAGCTAGCTGAGAAGAAATACTGAATTTCTGTCTTCATGAAAGTATGAAGCCGATTCAGGTACCGTGTTCACCTGGCATCTTTCTTTCATAGGTTTTTCCTCTCTTACCAGTTGAAGGTGTCCACCTTCCACCTTTATCACACCTTTCAGGCTTTCTAGAGGGATTTCAATGTTAAAACTTTCCTTAAGAGAGCTCCTGTCAGTTTTCTTTGCAGCATTGACTTTTGATGTACTTGTTAGTACAAAAGGCAAAATTCCCCAGGAACCCAGCAATATCCTTGCACTGTTAAGTCTCTGTGGAGAAGCTCAGAAAGCAGGATATGCTGAAAGAAAGCAGTGTAATAAACTGTTTTGTGCTATTTCCTGAAGGTCTAAATTGCAATTCCTAACTTTCTGTGATCCAACTGTAAATTTACTGATAAATAAATGTAAGCTTCACCTGCAAAAATCTTTATTAATCAGTAGAGGCTGAGGTGCTTCACGTATTTTTTATGTTAATCCTTTTGTTGAATTAAAAGATTCCTTTTGATGAGGAAGCTTCAAGAAAACAAGGTGATGACACATTGTATGATGTGTCAATGTGATGAAAATATGGTTTCTTCAAAGTCCAAAGGCTGTCCAGGAACATTTTTCACTCCCTTTTATGCAGCTGCATAGCAGATACAAATTGATGCTCTTCAACTAGATTCCTAAAGGGCTCAAATTTACTATATATTTGGATTTGATTTATGAACTCACTTGGAGGTGGAAGTGGTCCCCAGTGGTCTCTCTACAAATATGTTTACATGTCTGTTCCAAGTGTTCAGAGGGAAGGAGACTCTCACTGCGCTATCTCCGAAGACTGAAAAGTCTCCAAAGGATGCCTGATTTTAACACACCTGATTGTCCTGGTGGAATCAGAAACATGGAGTCACCTTGGTCCAAATTCCACCTTTGGCATATAGCCATGAGACGAGCACAGGTGAAGGACAGATATATACATGCTAAGCACAGGATGGCTTACATAGATGCAGCTGAAATCCTCTGTCTGGAGCACTGCCATTTAGGTCAATGGTGCAAGATGACACCTTAATTTTCTCAGGATCAGAGACTGAAATCTTCTACTTAGGACTGGTAGCTACAGAGATGTTGTGGGTTTGGGGTTTGTTTTTTGTTTTTTTTTTTTTTGTTGTTGTTTGTTCGCTTAGTTGGTTGGTTTGGGTTGTTTACTAAGTTTTTCTTTTTTTGATGTGTTTGGAAGAAGAATCCATAACTCAAATGGCTGTCTGGGAAACTAGAGATCTGAGATCAAATATGTCTTTGGTCTAAGAAGGTTTATGTTTGTCTCCCACCCCTCAAAAGAGTGCTCTGATCACTTAATTACAAGCTAGCCAGAATGGAAACACACTATTCTTCTTGGTTATTCCTCTATCCTACCAGTGCTGAGGATTGTGTGAAGAATGGAGGGTTCAGGAACCAGGAGGGATGATAACACAGGAGGGCTTAGATCTTAGTTTTTATAGCACTCAGCTAGATGAGACTAAAATGTTTTCCCATTGGTCTTTGTATAAATTTAAACATCATCACTGTCTTCTTTACATTGCAAGACAGCTCAAAAAAGTACGGCAGCGGGTCGGAATGAGTACTAGGC
Source organism: Burhinus oedicnemus (assembly GCA_008921705.1). Lineage (NCBI taxonomy): Eukaryota > Metazoa > Chordata > Aves > Charadriiformes > Burhinidae > Burhinus > Burhinus oedicnemus. The sequence goes on from VFFE01009136.1 coordinate 279,023, forward strand.
ATGGCACCTCTGAATTAAGCGCTGTGCATGGGTATTTGGAGCGTAAGTAGCTGCTTTTGCATTTCTGCTAATGCCCGAAAGTCAGACATACTGTTACCTAGGGAAGCTTCTGCTCAGATTCTCTGAACCTTTGATGCCAGCAAGATTAGTGAATAACATTTTTCCTAATGAGTGTTTTTTGGTTACATTCTCCTTAGTCTTATTCTAGGCTTTTAATGTCTATTTATTTTTTTTAAATATTATTTTATTTTTTTCCCTTTATACATTATGTCTTTGGTACCTCCCACACTGTATTTACAAAATTCTGCTAATATTTTGCAAACATAAAACCAGTCAGTTTGTTCTGAGTTGATGGACATGATCTTTGTCAAACAAAGCCACCATCAGTAGAAGATGTATGTTTCAACAGTTTGCATTGGATTGTGACTGCCAGAGAAATTGACTTTTATTTAATATTAATTTTCAAAATCATTAAAAAACATCAATATTGATTTGGAATTGGTCTTACAATTAGAAATCAGTTAGAAGCCACTGTTATAGTTGAGTACAGAATATAACACATTCAGACAAAGTGTGGTGATGTCTAGTTTAGCTATAAGAAAATACAATTTTTGTAGAACAGTTCTTTTTTACGGACTGTGCCTTTGTAAAAAAGAAGTTTGAATGTCTAGTGGGGTTTTGGGTGTTTTGGGTGGTTTGTTTGCTTTTTTTTGATTGCTTGGTTGGTTGGTTTGGTTGGGTTTTTCCTTCTTTTTTTTTTCTTTTCAGGCCAGTGTCAGATTCATTCCTTGTAAGCTGAAAGAAATGCATTGTGTGAGTTTTTAACACATCACTTATGTTTAGTTAACAGTGACATCATTGACCTATTTCAAGTTTTTCATTTTTCAATAACAAGAGAAGTTCTGCCAGTCTTAAGGTTCAGTACACCCTGAGACAAAGATTGATTTTCTTATAGAATTATTTGGGGAATTAATGTATTTTCAATTCACTATTTCTTATTAAAACTTCAATCACCCACCACTTGATTGTAATTAAAACTGCCCCTAGGCAATAAATTTTGTTCTATGCAAATATGACAGGTATAATTATGGAAAATCTAATTGTTCATATATTGCTACTTTTCATGTAGTGTTAAAATAAGTGATGAGGTAATTAGATTTTTTTTCCTTTAAATACTAGAACAAAACAGAACAACAGAGTTTGTACTTTTCCTTGAACCTTGGTCCGTAATGCACTCTCCTGACTCCATGATTATCTCCAGACCAAAGACAGGAAGTTGTTGATTTGTGTCTTATTGAATTAGTACACGGGAAAATGTTTCTGTGCAGTGGTGGACTTACTAGGGCAGGCAGCATGAAGAAGGGTGAAGAGAGCTGGGTTCCCGACCTGGAGTAATGCGGTCAGTGGGTCACATGAGAATGGGACAATGGTGTTCTCCTCTTGATTCCTCCGTTAACATCTTCGTTACATCCAGCTCTGACACTGCTAAGGAAGAGTATATATTTCTTTACATGTAGTTAACAAACCTGAAATTCATCAGTGGTTATGTTTCAAGAGTATTTCCTCAAGTATTTCTGTGGTGTGACCTGTTACAGATCTCAGCAGGTTGCACATTCATTATGAAGGGGTTTTTTCCACCCCTGCCAAAGAGCTAGCAGGGGACACTCACCAAAACCAAAAAGATCACAAAGGTGCTTTAGGTCTTGCCCTCTTGTACAGCAAAACCTTACGTAACGCTGCAGCTTCAATTTTTGCTTGCACGCTGGCTATGGCCGGGTTTCTTCTCTTTTGCTCTTTATGCCGTCTCCAAATTGGTTTGTGTTACAGCGGCAGTGACTCACTAATGCTCAGTCCAGTGTAAAGTACTAAACAGACAGCCGCCGCTGCTAAATTCAGTGGCTATTCCCCAAGTACCTTGTCTGAGTCAGAGCACCGTGGAGCAATAATTTTGTTTTTGCTGGATGTGTTTGGGCGGATGGTGCGGGAGTGGGCGGCTGTAATGCTCTTGTTGCTGAGCAGGCAGTGAGCAATCCCCCTTGACGTTTGTTCTGGCTTCCCCCCCCCCCCCCCCCCC
>VFFE01009136.1:281116-428835 GCA_008921705.1 Burhinus oedicnemus
TTTTTTTTTTTTTTTTTTAAGGGTTTACATGTATTCTGGAGTTGTCAGAATATATTTGTCTTTAACCAGGTCTTTAAAAAAATTAATGTGAATGAACAGAAAATGCTAGAGAAGCATGTTTACCTGGTCCCAAGGTGATAAAAGCAGATTGACTTGAAATCCTAGGGGTGAATATTTTCAGGTAGACTTCAAACAGAGTCAGCCTTTAGCAACATAGAAGATACTGATGTGTGTAAACCCTGCGGGCCCACCAGGCACTCCCTCAGCATTTCCAAGCCGGGTTCTCTTCCACAGCGTTAATGACATGTCAGAATTCCCACTGGGTCAGCAGAGGAGGCCTTCCCTCCCAGCCCCCCAACTATCCTCTTTTTTTCTTTTCTTCCCTCAAAGCTTGTATACGTTTAATGGCTATAGGCCAGGAGAAGTAATAACTGAAGAGCATCTTACGGACGTTCCTTTCATGAGCAGTGGAGGGGCATGGAAGTCAAAGGACTATTCCACGGCATTTTGCAATTCTAGGAAGAGTATTTTATCTCATGACACATTTCATGGGCTTCAACTCCTTGTAAAAAGATGGAAACATATCTAAATGTAGTCCTGTCTTCTTACGTGTACTAAAACTTTGAAAACGTTCTGTATAAATGTGTGTGTGTAATGAATGTACACTGTAGTAACTTCAGATTTAAGGCTATAATCTGAAAAAAATTTCATTAAGAATATATTTCTGTTTTTTCCCCATAAGTACAAATCCAGATGCTGTAAGTTTACCTTCAATTATAATTTTCTATTTCTTTTAATTTTTCTGTATATTTTCTCTATACCCTAGGTATTACAACCTCCACTCTTAATTTTCAATATGCATCTTATTTTTAGGTTATAATTTTCTAAAGCTAATGCTTGCTACAGCCAGCCTTTGCATTTCCTAAGAATATGCTAAAAAGGTGACTACAGAGGATGAAAATGAGGAAAAATTAATGTTACAAACTGCAAACTGTGGTGTAGCATAACTATAATCATGTACTATTGTAGCTGGGAGAGTGGAGCACAGGTACTGTTACAAGGTGCTTTAACTTTTTGATTTCGTGGATTTAACCTTTTAATGAAGCATGTTATGCTTTTAACTGTTCTAGTATTTCATAAAAGGGCTTTCTGTATATGTGATGGATTCACATAAGATACATATTTGCAAAGATAATCATTGCTGTATTGTAAGTAAAGCTTATGGCTGCAGGCATGTTCCTGATTTTGTGCAGAATTAAGCATGGATTTAATATTAAGCACGTAATAGTATTACCGACATTTTTTTTCCTTGAATCAAAGTCTCTAGAATTAAAAAAATGTAAAAATATTGTAATAGTGAATATAATAATCAACATCATGGAAGCATTGAATAGAATTACATTTATGTGGTGCAAAGAAACAGTACATTGTCTGGTTTATCCTAGACAGAACTTCCACTAGTTTCTCACTGAAATATTATGTTAAATGGGTACAATATTTCTAACCACGTATGTCTGCCTGCAATTTGAGTATTTCCTGCTTAGGAGTACTTAGTCCATATTCACCTTGTTTAGCTACGGTTCTGAAATTTAGGTTAAGCTACTGCAAAGACCTTTCATGTAGGAGACCTCATTGGTCTTCATGTTAAGGATTTGGTATTTTTCAACTCGGTGATCTTGGAAGCAGGTGGGGATGTTTTGTTTATAAATACTAGTGTTATTCAAAATTGTCTTTCCTATTATTACAAAATTCCACTCTCGGGATAAGGGAGGGATGGGGGTATGACACATGTCCTTGCTGCAGTCAGGCTTTCTACTGCGGCATTAAAGGATTTTACGTGGGATGGAACTAGTGCTACTTTAGCCTTGTCTGATTGTTGGGACCTAGAGGTTCAGAATTGCATTTATACATATATATGTGTGTGTGTATATGCATATATATATATATATATATATATATATATATATAAACCTGTTCTTTAGAACAGGTTTGAGCTTTGGAGGCTTGCATAAGTTGCTATAAAAGGCTCATCAGCTTTGTGCTTCCCTACTCTTAGCCACATTACAACACAATACTGTGTGTGTTTTTTCTTTTTTTTTTTTTTCCCCAGTACTTAGTTATACTCTGGATAGTCTCATGAATTATTAGTAAAATTCTTGGTTATGCTGTTTAAATGAAATACTTCTGTGAAGATGTCTTCGTTGTGATCTCAGCTGCAACTGCAGCGGTGTCAGCTATTGGCCATGGATTAGAACTTGTCGGAAGGACAGGAAGTGGCAGAGATGTGGGAATGACACGAGCTTTTGCAGACTGCTTGACTACATGCTCTGATTTATTATTTAGCTGTGAGCTATGTTCAGTTCAGCAGGGGAGCTTTGCTTCCTGCAGTTCCATTGAGATCTCTGTGTGTCAAGTGACTCTCGTGCAGTGACTTGGACATTGTTCCTACTCGCACGCTACTACTGCATGCTTTCAACAGAATGTATTTTCACAGTGGCCTCAATCCCTAGAAAAGACTATTTTACACTTGTTTCTATGCTCTCTGATACTCAGCATGGCCACACAAACATTAGACTGCTAATTGCTTCTTTACTGACAACTGTTTGTCAGCTTGGCAACTACAGAATTCCATTCTGTTATATAGAATTAAATGAATGCTAGTAAATAGCTGCAGAATTAGAAGATCTCTTACCACGTCAGAGTAAACGCCCATATTTTCAAATTTCTGGTAACGATGTCTTTGAGCAAGGATCAGGCAAGTGAGTGGGGAAGGTGATAAATGTTGATGGAACCAGGTTTTCATTTGGTTCCTGTAAGGAGGGTGTTCGGATGGAGCAACATTTGTATCAACATGTACTGGAGGGATTTCTGCATCTGCAGAAGTCTCCATTGTTACAAACTAAAAACTTCAATAGTAGTCTAGCTAACTGTGTAAGTGACTTAATGCAAGGGAAAATACTGCTGTCTAAAAAAGTTAGACATCGAAACACAAAGTTTAAAAAGTATTGAAGTTAAACTTTTTTGGATCTACAGTGAGAATCATTGCAATATCTACTCTTTATAACAATGGAATAAAAGTCTAGGCTCTGATGTTTTTTGAAGCAATTTTTTTATCCATGGTTGTAATGGCCGTGATAAAATGGAGCACTATAGTAAAAGCCACCGGGAAACATTTGTGATCAGCAAATAATTTCCATAGGCAAGGGCTTGGCAATTGCTTAGAAACTGTCTGTAGCTGCTTTCTCAGCCTCACGAGCAGTTTTGCGAGGAGTTATTTCACAGCAGCCCATAGCATATTAAAGGTAGGGGACTCTCATAACCCGACAGAGATAGGACAATTACAGATACTTTTCAATTTTTCACAGGTTTTCAAAATGAAGACTGACATGCCATCTGTGTCAGTACTCGTGTTCCCGCTGAACCATTGCTATGTCATGGAGTCCAAGTGAACTGTGTGTCATGTATATACTGCCTCTGCAGTCCATTTTAGAGCTGCACGCAAGAAAGTATAAATCCCTGACAAGACATGCCAATAACAGGTTCATTTTTATAGCATTCCCCATAAACTATCCGTGAGGTCACTTTGTTTATACTATCTATTAAATACTGAATACAAAATGAAAAAAAACATGGAGTATGATTCGTTTTGCTTAAATTAAGCTTTATAAAAGAAACCTGTCTAGTCTAAGCTAGGAATGTAGGCTTCCTCTGAGCCTGCTGGAAAATAGGCACTGCCAGAGTGGAGTGGAAGATTCATTTCACTCTCTTTCAGTCCCTTCGGTGCTGTTTCCTCTTCTGCAGCAGAGAAAAACATGATCCTTTTAAATTTATTTACAATTTAGCTTTTTCTTGCTCATCTACCTTGTGGATTACTTTTTTTTTTCCAATGCCAGCAGTGACCTGCAGCCTTTTTGCACCACCTGCAAGCCCTTATTCTCTTTGAAAAGCTCAAGCTCTGATATGTTCAAGTACAAATACTAATTCTTTCATGTATTTCACAGATTTTCCAAATTGGCAAACATTTAAAAATGGAACAGAGGTGTTGAGGAATGATGAAGAATGGGGAGGCTGATTTTCTAGAATAGGGTTTTATTCTGAAATCCCCTACACGTCATTTTCAGAGAATCTTCATGTAAAAGGGTTCATTTGCAGAAGTGGAGAAGAAGGGCCAAAAGCCATTTATCAAGATGGAACAGTTAGATATGCAAGAAGTTACAGAAAGGGATTTTTAAAGCATAGAAGAAAATTAGACCCCTAATGCCCTCATTTTCAGTTGGATGGTGCCATCTGAGCTCTTCTTATTCTTGTGTATATATCACCAGATACTTATCTTCAGAATCACAAATCTTGGAAAGCCGACCCAGGCTGCCTTCCAGTAAGCAGTTCTGGTCCCAAAGCATGGAGATTTTATTCCCATATCAGAAATATTAACAACTTGCAGCAATTTGCAATTGCATGTTAATTAAGTGCATGGAGCCACTGGGTGTATCATAAAGCACTGATACTACCTGTGGCATGTGTTATCATTTGAGAGGCAGGATTAGCTCCTGCTGAGGATTTTGATTTTCAATCCCTCTCTGACGTTGACTTGTTTCAGCGTGTGGGCAGAGCAGGGAAACATATTGAGCAGATGTTTTGGTCTGAAAAGGCAACAGACAACCAGACAACAAATATGCGCACACAAACACAAGCAAGGAGCATTCAGCAGGGATTCAGCTATTTGAATTGGAAGGGATGAAAACACCCATCGGGCAACCACAGCAACAACTATATCATATTTAAGAAAAAAAAAAACAAAACAAACGTAAATTCTGTCTGGATCTGCCTGCATGATAGGAACTTAGCTAACAGCAAATCAAGCTCTTTAAATGTGCCGTGGGCCATCTAGCTCTGGCAGAGATGAAGGGAACTGGAGAAGGCTGCACTGCCATACACTAATTGATTTGCACGTCAGACCCTGGGGAGTTGCTCTTGAGGCCATGTTCTGGAAGCCGAAAAAAATGTATCCTTGCTAATTGTGAGTGTTCTCAGATGAAGGGGGTATTTCAGTGAAAAAGAAAAAAAACTGCGTAAAGGACAGGCATAATAAGTAGCAAATGAGTTGTAAATTAGCTGACATTTTAATGTTTTTGGCCTTCTCCCTGTTAGCCAGGCTGTGATTGCAATCTCCCTGCGAGCTGGAAGTGCTGTGCTGCACTGTGACACCTGTAGATTGGTCAGACTGCCCCAAATTAGCCTAAGGGACATCATGTCATCCTTCTTGTTTGGAGGTAGGGGAGGTAGGGTTGATCTCAATGTTCAAAACCAGAGCAAAGCAAGTATTTCTAGCTTATTTTTTTCCATTTTTTTTCTCTCTGTTTTTCTTTCTTTTTCTTCTCTGTTTTTCTGTTGTTGTGGTGGTGGTTTTTTAGGGGGTGTTTTTTTCTCCTCTAGTGACTCAAATAACACACAAATGGATATTCTCCAGCCTGAGGACTGTATTTCTGTCCTACATCATTTGTATTTTTCAGATTGCTCAAAATAACTTTACAGAGTGGATATGGGGAAAAATTAAGTTAATGTTGTCATTTGGATGTTTCTCTTTATTTTAAGGAATAGAGAGTAGAAATGTCATGTTGCCCTGAATGTGGACATGGGTTATTTTTTTGCTGTCTAGTATGAGCTTATAAAATGATGTATTGTAGAGAAGGAACAATACTTTTCACTCCTGTGAAAATGATATCAAATGATTTCCGTGGTTTCTGAAAGCTCTTAATACCACAAGCTGCTAATTGATTAAAAAAAATCAAAGTTGTTATCACTGCAGCAATTCATGTTTACTTTTCACAATCTTATATAAAACTGAAAACCTTGAATGTTGCTTAATTGAAGCAAAGATCTGGGTTCTGGGAAAAAACAGGCCTTTTGTAACACCAGAGACCTTCAGGTAATTTCTTTACCTTCTGTTCATCGCAGCCAAGGAGCAGCATTATCATTAAAAGGATGAGGTACATTCAGACAATTGAAACAACAGTAAGATGCTAATTAAAGAAATTACAGAAAAATGTCATGCTACAACCTTTTGTTCTAGAGAGGAATTTAACCTGTAGTCTTTTTTACAAAAGTAAAAGTCACACAAGAGATTTATTTTGTTAACATCGGAGCTTAGTAAATAGAGAATCCCATGGCAGAATGGCAGAACACCTGATCCTTACACAACAGTGGTTTTATATATCAATGTCAATTTAAATATAATTAAAATTTGCCTCAGGGGTGTCGTGGTTTAGACAAACTGCTGTAAAGGGAGAGAAGATACACAAAAGAGAAGCCAGAAACATGGACTGAAAACAAAGAAGAAATTCCACAAGGACATAAACAACAGAGGTGGATTCGGGTAGAAGCAACAGTTAATTGGTGTGTAAGCAGAGCAAGATTAGACTTGAAATAGGCAAGATCAATCCAAAAAGATGAAAGAAAAAGAAGAAAACACAGAAGAAATCGATTATTTTGTCCATGTTCATTTGATCCTTGTGTTCTGTCTTTTATAATTGATCAGTAAATGATTCTTTATTAACTTTTCACTACAGGTATGAAGTTTTTATGATTAGGTGTGTGATCTTGAGCTTGGAAAAAAAGCAGACTCAGGGCTGTGTCCATAAATCTTAGCAAGATGGGCTTGAGATGGGTGAGAACAAACTGTAAAGTAATTTTTGTTGTGGCATGGAGGAGAGGACTTGATGATGGTTTACCTGCAGATTAGCAACCAAGGGATTTCGGAAGACTGCAGAACAGAAAGTGTGAACATCTGCAGTGAACAGTTGAAAACCTGGTATCGACAAACTGGCACTCTAGTAAACTATGCTTTGCATGTCAGGAAGACAAGGGGACACATAACATGCTGATGGACTTGACTGATGTAGTCTTCACAGTGGAGGATGGAAGTATCAGGAAATTACATGTTTTCTGTTGGCATGGAGTAGGTATTCTCTGTATTGGTGTTTCTCAGTTAGAAATTCAGAAAGAAACTCAGTTTTGTACCCTGTATATTATGAATTTTTTATTTAGTTCACCATAATTTGATAAGACTAAACACTAAGTCTAACTGAATATATTCCGAATACAGTCCAAAACCTAAATCTGTCATGAAAAGACACAAAATAAGTGGCATGGCAGTACTAAATTGGTAGAACAGTAAATCTCATTAACAGTGAGTGAGCAGTGAGTGAGCCTTTAGCAGATTAATTAGGTTTTTACCCCTTTAACAACAGATATCAGATACCCTGCAAGCTCTTTCTTTCAGTAAACATATTTTGAAGAGGAAGCATATTTTGAAGAGGTAAGAATTGGTAAGAACTGGAAGCCTGATTTACCATCTACTAGGCAGGACTTTGATAAACTCCTCTCTGCTACAGTTTATAGGAAGGCTGTGGTAACAGAGACTAAAAAATTGCTTTAAATCCTGTCTTGGCTTATCTGGATTTTGTGACTTACTAAAAGCTAGTAACTCATTCAAAGCTGAGAAAGTCACTACTAGAAAAAGCAATAAAATATTAAACATCATAGTCTCGTATTGATTTCTGAAGCGAGGACTGATGCTATAAGGCTTCATCTCCTACAGATAAATGTTACTGTGATTTGATATTTCATAACAGTGGGCATATTGGTCCCTCAAGGGAGACTGTATTGTAGGGAAACATAATTACTGTGGCTCGTTTCTTGCATTCACTTTTTTTCTGAATTCAGGGAAACAAAAGGTCTTGATTGCTTCAGAGCTGAAGTTAAAAACCTATCAGAAAATTTAAAATATAGAAACACAGAAATATGTTAACAATATTATAGAGACACAAACCAAAAGCTGTCAGTGAAAACTCCAGTGAGGCTTATGTCCAATTTACTTTTAGTATTTAAGAAATTGGTTTCAAAAATTTTGGTTTTCTGTAATTTTGTGAAATAAGACATGACTTCATATGCCATGCTGAACTACTTGTGCTCACAAATCAGTGGAACTTCTATAACTAGCTATAATTTGTTTCACTGAACAGTAAGTGAAATGAATATGAACATGAATGTGTTCTGTATATGTTGTTTTAATGCCCATTTAATGCCCACATAGTGGGATTTGTTTTTCAGTATTTTCCTTATGATTAGCTGAATAACACTTCTTGCTGAGGTTCAGGATTTAGAGCATATATGCTGATGCAGAGCCTTGTTTCCCAGGCAGATTAGGACTGTTGTTCACACTTTGTAAAGAAACTCTGTGATACCGATGTCTGCATGTGAGCGAGTTTTCTATGCAAACTTTGCAAGCAGTGGAGAGAAATAGCCTTTTCTAGAGCTTGATTCATTTGGTCCAGTTTAGCTACCTACCTGTAGATGAGACAGAGAAAGTCTGGTCTGCCTCAGGTGTAGACCACTGGTCAGATAAATCTCCCCTTCCCTGTTTGTCTCCTTCTCTCTTTGTCCCCTTTCTCCTCTACTAACAGACTGTAAATCAGAAAGAGGGGAAAAGTATTGATGGGGCACTGCTACAGCCCAAAAGTTTAGGAACTAACTCTAGTTTCTGCTGCTTTTCTTTGTGTACACACAGGGGAGGTTATAGGAACGGTACAGATGAGCCAGCAAGTAAGTCTAAGTGTCTTTCTGTTTTAGGACCCCTCGTGAGTGTTTATGGGGACAGAGATGATTATCAGGCCCAGAAGGTCATGTTTGATTTGTTTAGGACCATGGAAACTTGCCTTGCCTATTGGGTAATGGTTTTTAATGCAGTTGGTGCTGATTATTATTATTATTATTATACCTATTTCATCAAGGGTGAAAAATGAGATCTGATGCCACAGGTGTTGGAGTTGGGTTCTTGGCAAAGTAACTGATAAAAATTTTGGCTGGTTTGTTTAAGCAGTGCTACATTAAGCAAGCGCTCATGTTGTATCTTCTAAACCTACTGTATTGCTTTGGTCCTCATTTACAGTCTGATCAGAGGAAATTCCAGTGTGTAAAGTATGTCCCTGCTGAACCAATAGCTTTAGGGCAAACCCCATTTTATCATAGAATCATAGAGTAGTTTGGGTTGGAAGGGACCTTTAAAGGTCATCTAGTCCAACTCCCGGCAATGAGCAGAGACATCTTCAACTAGATCAGGTTGCTCAGAGCCCCATCCAACCTGACCTGGAATGTTTCCAGGTATGGCACATCTACCACCTCTCTGGGCAACCTGTTCCAGTGTTTCACCACTCTCCTTGTATTTCTTCCTTCTATCTAGTCTAAATCTTCCCTCTTTTAGTTTAAAGCCATTACCCCTTGTCCTATCGTAACAGGCCCTGCTAAAAAGTTTGTCCCCATATTTCCTGTGGGCCCCTTTAAGGCTGCTATAAGGTCTTCCTGGAGCCTTCTCTTCCCCAGGCTGAACAACCCCAGCTCTCCCAGCCTGTCCTCATAGGAGAGATGCTCCATCCCTCTGGTTGTTTTTGTGGCCCTCCTCTGGACCCGCTCCAACAGGTTCATGTCTTTCCTGTGCTGAGGGCTCCAGCGCTGGACGCAGCACTCCAGGTGGGGTCTCTCCAGAGCAGAGTAGAGGGTCAGAATCACCTCCCTCGACTTCTTGGCCATACTTCTTTTGATGCAGCAGAGGATTCAATTGGCCTCCTGGGCTGCAACCGCACATTGTCGGCTCAAGTCAAGCTTTTCATGCACCGATACCCCCAAGTCCTTCTCGGCAGGGCTGCTCTCAATCCCTTCATCCCCCAGTCTGTACTGATACTGGGGCTTGCCCCAACCCAGGTGCAGGACCTTGCACTTGGCCTTGTTGAACCTCATGAGGTTCACACAGGCCCACTTCTACAAGCCTGTCCAGGTCCGTCTGCATAGCATCCCTTCCTTCCAGTGTGTCAACTGCACCACTCAGGTTGGTGTCATCTGCAAACTTGCTGAGAGTGCACTCCATCCCACTGTCTATGTCATTGATGAAGATATTAAACAGCACAAGTCTGTACTGTCCCAGTACAGACCCCTGAGGGACACCACTCATCACTGATCTCCATCTGGGCATTGAGCTGCTGACCACTACTCTCTGGATGCGACCATCCAACCAATTCCTCATCCACCCAACAGTCCGCCCATCAAATCCATATCCTTCCAATTTCGAGAGCAGGATGTTGTGCGGGACCATGTCAAAGGCCTTACAGAAGTCCAAATAGATGGCATAGATATAACATACTTACAACATAGTTGAACAAAGAAGTAAATAAGGAGACTGCTGGAAGAGCTTTTGCTTGTTTGTTTGTTTCCAAATAAGCTATAAAAATGGAGCCTTTTCTTACAGTCATTAGAGAACTCAGGGCACATTTTATAAGACCAGGACACTTCAGTAACTCCATGTAGTCAACTAAGACAAATTCCACTTCAGGAAATAAGACTGTGCTTACTATTCAAATCATTCCTGCAGTTCTGCATAAAAGATTGTATCTTTTACCTTCTCTTATTCTACCCTAATGGCATCATAGTGTATCATGATATGGCTGTAGGGTTCAAAACATTTTCCGCTGCAGAAAGTAGCTATATTTCAGTTGTCTGTAAAACACTTTTTTTGTTTTCAAAGGGGAGGACCTATAAACCTGATGCGATTTATTTCCCATCATAAGACAGAGAATGTACTGTTGTATGCTACTGCTATTAGTATTGCAGCTGCCTATTAATAAAGATGATCCTGATAAATATTAATCACCCTCTATAGACTTCACCTCTCATCTGCAGTTCCCACTGATGATCGTAAGAGCAATCCAGTGGGTCCAGAGCGGTAAAGATTCCTACAGTGTTATGAGAAAATAATCAGACTTGCCTTTGACGTTTAGCTGTATATTAAAGGAGTGAATAGAGTAGGACTGATTAAATAAGTGAAATACTGGTACAGAGCCTGAGACGCAGAAGGGCATTAAACTGCAGTACTGTGCAAACGTCATTAAATGCTGTGTCTTTATGTGAATCGACGCTGACGAGATACTCCCCTAGCTGTCTGTGATTTGTCACTTTGTGCCATTGAGAGTCTTTGGCCTTTCATCAGTTAAACAGACTGAAGTGTCGCCTTCGGAAGATAATTACAGGTTCTCAACGAAAATGGCAGAGTTAAACCCTGCTAGATGGTACTTGTCTCACTGGAGAGAGCACAAAAAGCACACACAGGCCATAGGTTCTCTGCAGAAGGGCCCCTTCCTGGGATAATGGTACATCTCCATGTAGGAATGATGGATCTGGATAGGAACCTCATGGGGGAAAAGCAGTTTTACCTCATATGACCAGCTCTGCTAGCCTTTCCAGAAGAGCAGCAGAGTTGAGAAGGAAATGTTGAACAACAGGCAGCCTTTGTCAACTCCTCCTTTTGGGGGGTGAACTTTGCATTCCAAATAACTCTGACGAAAAGGGGATTTGTTGACTTGGAGATGTTCTGGGAAGTATCCAAAAGTATTACATTCTCCACTACTCCTTCAGAAAGCCGCGCTGAGAGATACAAGTGTCTTGCTGGAGGTCCTTTGTAAATTCTCATGTTTAATTAACATAGAACGGTTTACATTGCTGCTTAATTGGCATTGCCATTGAGAGATGCCTGCTTGGTGGTTAGAACAGCGTGTAGTGCTTGTGTCTGAGTATACGCCTTTGTTAAAGCCTGATTTGTTATTGTTTGCATGATCACACTCTACAGGGATACGGTTTCTGAGCCAAATCTTCAGCTGATGAATATCAGGATAAGTTCAAATGAAATTAATGGATCTTTCCTGACTTGACCCATAAATTGCAGGGAATATTAGTGTTCATGTACAGAGGACTTACTACTTTCAAAGTTGCATGAAAGTCTTTCTGTATGTATTATTATCTCATTAGGAATTGGATCTTCAGATGAAAAACCTGCAGATATTCCATTTTTGAATGTAAGAGGAAACTTCATTTTATGTTCTCAATATTTCTTACAATTTGTGAGTGGAAGATGCAGAGTAGTGTTGAAAACCTGTTGTTGCCACACATGCAGAAAGATAGAGAAACTTTCAAGCTGCAAGTGCATAGCTTTCATTCTGCCAAATTCTCTGTAGGACTGAGTATTTGTCTGCAGGTTAATATATATCATTTATTTACCAGCTCTGTTTGCTTTCAGAAAGCATACATGAATATAATGTGAAAGAGGAATGAATCAGTACAGAAATTGCAAGTACACAAATAGAGAGTTTGAGAGCCAATGATTAGCATTTTTTCAAAGACTCTGTTAAAATGCAGGAGAGGGACAAGGAAAAAAAGGCTGCGAAATGGAATCAAAAGAATTACTGCCAAGATGATTTGGTTGCACATTTCTGGTAGGAATGCTGGCGAAAGACTTTTCACTTCTGGAGAGACAGACGAGAAGTTCCCTTTGTGACAATACATCAGATGGCAGCAAAATCACAAGCAATCTGATTAGTTTGACAAGTTGTCAATTTTCACAGACTTTCTCTTCAGGCAGGGAGCACTGATGGGTTTTGTGTGTAGAAGACAGATGTTCTCTTTACAGTCTCTAAGCGAGATAATAAAAGTTCCTTGTCTTGCCAACCTGCATTGGAGCAAACCCAGAAAGAGATAATAATGTGCTGCCAGTGCCACTTCTGGTTCTTTTGTACCAGACATGGGAAGGCAAGAGAAAGGGGAATCTAAAACTAATAACAGATGCAAAGGCCTTTGTGCTACGTAACTGTGTTTGTGCTATAGAAGCCTTTGCTTCTCTTCTTATTTTGTAATATTACCTATCTCACTTATGATTATTTTGAAGGAAGTGTGATAAAAATGTTCATTATGGACAAATATACAGTAGCGCATATCAGAAGAGGAAGACTGGGCAGTAAAAACAATCTCTACCCTACTCTTGTCTTAAATTGTTTAGCAAGGTTTTTCAACTGACAAGATGTTAGATCAACCTGAAATAATGCAAGTGCGTACGACGAAAGGAGAGAAGGGGAGAGAAAGGGCAGCGTTTAGAGCCAGACGGTGCTAATTGGTTTGAATTGGCAATGAAACATTTGTATTCAGAAAAGAGTTAATGCCATTTTAGACCCATACCTAATGTCAGCTCAACTCAAGCCTTGAATCTGATTACCTTAGAATATTTTTGGTTGAATTCGTATCCGATCCTCCAGCAGTAGGCTCTGTTTCTGTAGATTTACTTTTGGGTTGGAACCAAAACTACAGGGACTTTGTGGTCCAGAGTCTCATTTGGGTGCATGCTGCAGCTCACGAGAGCAGCTGTTTTGCAAGATGCGTGTCTCAGGTTTTCAAAACTTTTGTTTAAAGATGTGATTGTATGCAGTTATTGTTGTTTGGGGCTGAAATGTTAAGATTAAATGAGTTCTTAAATTAACAAAAAGTTTACCATTTCTTAATTTGGAGTTAATGAAGAAATCTTAAATTGGAAATGTGGTACTAGCTTAAGCATCTTGTCGAAGAAGAGGAATAGGCACCAAATTGTTGCTCCAAGCAATGTGGGAACATTCTGAAAAACCTTTCAGAATTAAAGAATTAAAATAAATTGAAAATGACTGGACACATGAGAAGTCATCTGATGTTAATTCAGGCCTTTGCATCTCTTGCCTCTTCTGTAGCTTCTATAGACTTTAGACTGTAACATCAGCTCAAGGACACAGGAGATAGAAAAGACGATGAAAACAAAGTTGCAGACATGATGCTCTGCTTCTGGAATTCCTATGAGGCTAGATGAATCCAACTGAAAGAAAAATAAAAGACAGATATGTAGGTTTTATTTCAACACAACAGGAGAATGGAAAAAATGAAAGGAAAAAGAGAACTCCAACACCATATTGTCAAAGAACTTTATAATACGTTAGCATATTGCACTGTGCCTCTGAGAACAACAGAGGCACTTTTGGGGACATTTTGTGGTAAATTTCTCAACAGTACTTTAATCTTGTTTGTCAAAAGCAATTTGAAAAGCTTAAGATTGTCAGCTTGCTACGTGACTTCAAGCTCTGTAACAAAAAAAAGTGATGCAGAGTTTCTGCAAATCTTGTCTTGAAGTGTGCACCCTAAAATTTGTATTTAGTAAAATCACACTAAAAAGCTACTTTTTTGCTATATTACGGAATCACGGAATTTTCAGAGTTGGAAGGGACCTCTAGAGATCATCTAGTCCAACTCCCCCACTGACACAGGAATGCCTAGAGCACATTACTCAGGACTGCAGCCAGGCGGGTCTTGAAAATCTCCAGAGAAGGGGACTCCACAACCTCCCTGGGCAGCCCATTCCACTGCTCTGTCACCCTCAAAGGAAAGAAGTGTTTTCTTGTGTTTGAATGGAACTTCCGATGTTCCAGCTTGTGCCCGTTGCCCTTCGTCCTGTCACTGGGAACCACTGACAAGAGTCTGCCTCCATCCTCCTTCAACCCACCCTTTAGATACTTAGAAGCAAGAATAAGGTCTCCCCTCAGCCTTCTCTTCTCCAGGCTAAAGAGCCCCAGCTCTCTCAGCCTTTCCTCATAAGGGAGGTGCTCCAATCCCCCAATCATCTTTGTTGCCCTATGCTGGACTCTCTCCAGTAGTTCCCTGTCCTGCTTGAGCTGGGGAGCCCAGAACTGGACACAGTATTCCAGTTGTGGCCTCACCAGTGCCGAGTAGAGGGGTAGAATGACCTCCCTCGGCCTACTGGCCACACTGTTCCCTATGCAGCCCAGGATTCCATTGGTCTTCCTGGCGACAAGGGCACATTCCTGGCTCATGGATAATTTACTATCTACCAGGACCCCCAGATCCTTCTCCTCAGAACTGCTTTCCAGCAGATCCACCCCTAGCCTATATTAATTAAGTCAACCTTCTTTTAGAATTAAAAAAAATAAAATAAAAAAATCAGTCCCATACATAGATTTAGATAGAATATGCACCCCAAAAATCTTTATTGCTGAGTTAAATTGGGCTGTCTCATATGCAAAGCATTCAGTGGGAAAGATTAGAACCTGTGGCCTTTCCTGCAGGCATGATTTTAATAGCCAAAATAAATTTCTTTCTCTTTGATTAACTTACTTAGAAATTCTGACTGATCAATTGGGAGTTTAGGAAGAAGTAATTTAGCAGTCAGCAGTAGCTCTTAATTAATTCTGCATCAGTGTCTGTTGATTTACATTACTGACAAAATGTAAAAATTGTTTTTCAATGTTGGGTTTTGACACATTCATTATGTGTTGGTTTCTTCTGTTTTTTTGCTTTTGGTCTTTTTTGAAAGCTATTGATTCATTGATCCTGACGACAATACCATTTAAGGTGAACAAACAAATCCTGTCTTTAAGCATCAGCTTCTGTGTCTTGCCATAGAAAGTTTCTCTTTATGCCAGCCATGTCTTAAACCAGCCGGTCCTCTGGAAATCACTCACAGGTTGTCACTCTCCAAGCTGGCAACTTTACTCCACACAAATCCTTGGTCACAGTATATTAGTGAAACTTGGGAATCCTGAACTCTCCTTAGGGCTCTGTAGGGAAATGTGCTCTTTGAGGTAGAAAGTCTTTTGCCTAATTACCGTCAAATATAGTTGCTACTTACCCTTCTGCTCTGCTTGTCCTTATTTTTTTTTCTCTCTACCCCTCAACCTGCCTCCTCATTATGTTCCTGTTTCCCAGCATAGAAAGTCCTGCCTTTCTTTTTTATGCTGCTTATCCTAGCCTGAGTTGTCATGATCAGCAGGAACCTCCAGAGGTTTCCCTCCATCTGCCTCCATCAGCAGTTCCAAATCTTCTGTCTAGCTTCTCTTCTTATCTTTCCCTTTTTTTCCTAGGCTTCTGTTAGTTCCCCTATTTCTTGTCCTAGAGATTTCAATCCTTTCTAGCCACACAGTCTGAATCTTTTCTCCCTTGCTACTCTTGCCCCTTCAGTCCTACTTTTTCCTCTGTGCCACTCCCAAGCGGCAGTTAAATGGTGAGAATGCTACATGTTTCTCTAAATGCTGCTTTGAAAAATAGAGCTTTTTGGCTCTTCTTCCTGAGGCTGAATAATTTATAGATTAAATATTTCCACCATATGCCAAGTGCATCTATGTCGCAGTGACTATCAAATCACAGAAATGTTAGTAGGAAGGGACCTTTGGAGGTCATTTAATCCAGGCTCCTGCTCCAAGTGGGACTGTTGCCAGCACTACAACCTGGTCAGCCACAGCATTAGCTAGCCAAGTCTTGAAAACCTCCAAGGATGGAGATTCAATAGCTTCTTTGAATTACCTGATTCAGAGCTGCATTACTCTTTTAGTGAACTTCTTCCTCCTAAGGTACAACTTGAACTTCTCAAGCTGCAATTTGTGGTCACTGGCCTTTGTTGTATTGTCTGCCAATACTGCAAACCACATCACTCATTAGCCTCTCCTTTGCTGGACTAAAACATCTCACCCTGTCCTTCTAGGCCATATGCTCGGGGCCTGTGACAAGGCTGGTAGCCCTCAGCATCCCTATTGAACTGGGAAGAGTGCAGGTGGACACAGTATTTCAGATGCAGCTTCATCACTGCTGAGAAGAGGTGAATAAAAACTTCATTTGGTCTACTGGCCACATTGCTCCTGGTGCAGCTGGTAGGCAGTCTGCCTTCTTTGCAGTGAGAGCCCATTGTTGGCTCATTTTTTATGTGTTCTCTGCCCCCAGTCCTTTTCTGCAGGGTGCTCATAACTGGTCAGTTCCCATGTGGTGCTGCTGCATGGGATTGTCCCATCCTAGGTGCAGACCTTTGACCTTCTCCTTTTTGATCCAGAGGATGTTTCTTTTGTTTCAGTTCTCAAGTTTCTCAAGGTCTCTTTGGGTTGAAGCTCTGACATTCAGTATGTCAACCACTCTGTCTAATTTAATATCACCTTTAAATTTGCTGAGGATGTAGTCTGTCTCATCATCCAGGTTGTCAATGAAGATATTGAGCAACATTGGAGTCACTATTGACCCCTCGTGTGCTCTGCTTGTTACCAGCCACCAATTAGATGGCAAGCCATTGATTACTCCCTTTCAGCCTCCCTGTTTCCTGCCCAGCAATACAATACAACCCTGCTTCTTTTCTTCACTCTGATTATTTGATTTATAGGAAGGAAAAAGTTCAAAATCCCCATGGAGAAGGGAAGTAAAGTCCAAAGAAGTTTTGAAGAGAGACAAGAAGCACAGTCTTAAATCTTGTCTTTCAACTGCTAATAAGAAGAACAAGAAATGGACAGATTTTTTTTCCCCACAGAGCTTGTAACCCCAAGTTTCATTATTTTTTTATGGATACTAGAGACATTTTTCAAGGTAGCATCTGCTTTATTTTTATGGCTGATCAAGATGTTATTAGCACAAAACGCTGCAAAAACCTTGTTCAGTAACAGTTGTTTTGTGACAGAATGTTTAAGTAAATAAAGACCTCAAAGGGGCATGCCTTAGGTTGCATTTCAATAGATATGTGGGATTTCATAGAGAAGAAAAATATGCATTGTTTGGCCTCCTTTGTTCGTGGTCATTCGCTTGGAGTTCTTGGTTATATCACTGAGCTGAAGAGCAACCCTGGCAAAAAAAAAAAAAAAGACAAGACCCTGCCTTTTTTCCCTGTCCCTGCAAAAGCAGGCTAGACTAATATTGACTTTTTTATCCCTGCATCCAAATGATTCTCCACTTTTGATTTCAGTACTTGCCCTTTAGATTCCAAACCCTCTCTTCTGTGCTTTCATAAAGAATGTATTTTTCTTGTTCACAATCCCCCTTTTTTTCTTGTGATTAACAAAACTTTCGGTCCTTGACTCTGTTTCTGACATATCTGTGTTGCGGATTGTGTAATGCTTTTTAACTCGGTTAATAAAGTTGAGTCATTCAGTACGCCATATTCCTCAGGCATTAAGGAATTTTGCTGCTATGCAAGGCTGCTCATGCTGGAGAGCACATTAGGACAAATTCTGTGATTTTTTTTTGTCACTCTCACGAAGGGTTGGATGGGAACAGAGTTATTCTTGTTTCAGTACTGGTCTATGATCACACATAGTTGCAATCTGACAACCTTCCACAGGGAAGATGAGCTGTATACTTTGGAACCACTATATTTCTATGGCCTCTTCGCAGATGATAATGGTATCTCACACTTAAAATAAAGCCACAGTAATACAGCAGAATGGGATCCTCTTGCTAATGCAGTGTCAATCAATTTTGCTAAGCTTCAATGCTTGTTTACTCTTTCAGTTGTAAGTTAATACCCAGCAGACTTTGTTATTTGAATTATTGATAAAGCATTTTGTTCCATGTAAGAATGCAAACCCAGTTTTGAATCGCAAAGGTAAGAGAATGCCCTGTGCTCAGTCCCAAGGTGTCCCCGTGAATATGTCGCTTGGAACTCAATAACAAAATACAATTACTTTTAGTTCAGCTTTACAAAAAATAATTCATGAATGAGATCATTAAATATTAAGTTAACAGGGAAGCTTTTATTTTGCACCTAACTCAAAAGCCTTTCCGTCCATGGTATAAGAGAGCTAACCAGACTGCAGCAGGAGCAAATACAACTTTCACAACGAAGAGTATAGTGTCTCACAGACTCTAATTTGTAAACTCAGCCCAATACTACCTTTTTCTTTAAGTATAGAATCGAATGTGTCATCTCTTCTGAACAGTAAATAAGAATAAATTTTATGTTTGACTTCACCGTTAAAGGATAAAACTCACAGGTGCTGAGTCTAAATGGGACCTTTATGATGGTGTGGTCCCAGCCCAGCTCGTAACAGAAGCTTTAGGGTCTCCCTTAACATTTCTCAAGTGAAGTTCACAGCCAGAGGCCAAGGGCATCCTGTGGAATATGTCCCAGCTGCAGGCCAAGCTGCAGAATTATGCGGAAAGAATAGACATGAGATTCTAGCTAGAGCTTCTGGAGCTGAATTAAAGAGAATGAGAAATGAAGAAACTGAATTCGTTGCTACATTCAATTCGAATGTAATTACTACAGATATTTTACAGGAAATAGATCTAGTGAAATGATTTTCAACCTTGGCGCTTTTTTGTATGACTTATGTATTTTCTTAGGAATATGTATATTTATCCTTCCCACCTTAATGAGTATTTTGTGAGTTCACAAAAATAAGGTCTTGTGAAGTGTTTGTTTACTGAAGGAATAGACTGAGGAGAGGAAAAGGATGGTAACTTACAGAAATCTCTAGAAATGACATTCTTTTTCTAAAATACACCGAGACCCTTAATCCTGCAGATGAACTCAGGGATCTGTTCATGCCAGATCTTTCAAGTACATTCTCTTCCAGTGAATACCATGGCAAGGGCAATGCTTTGTATGTCAGGACTGTGTCCTGCGTAGCGCTGCAGCCAGCGGCTGAGACACGCCTGATGCCGGCGACAGGCGAAGGAGGATTCGGTTGCTGGGGTAATTAACGTTACTGGGTTATTGTTGTGAGAAAAGTGACTGTGCTGCACTGTGAAAATGGGCGAGAGCAGAAAGCAGGAGACAGTTTTATGAGGCTTCTGGTCACCGTATGAGATCTGAAATGTCAGAAAACGTGAAGGTCAGCCTAGCAGGCAAAGGCAGGCAGCCGTGCGCTCAGCTTGCTTAAGCCTTCGAGTTTAGACACCAATTAGGTAACGGAGGAAAAAGACACTTATTTTTCTTCTGAGCGCTGATGCCTGGTGAACTTGTCAGAAGGGCTCTGAATCTGATGGCACGGGATTCACCAGATGGGGCATGTGGTTGCGGATTTCAGATGGAGTCATTAATATATTTGTTTTAGAAGATGTGTTTACACATTTTGATTTTTGGTGTTTTTGTTTGTTTGGTTGGTTTTTTTTGTTTTTGTTTTTGGCTTAGGCACATAGAAAGATGTAGGAAGTAATTCTTTCCTAATAAACTACAATAACTTCTTCGTGAGTACACAGAATTTTGTGCATTTTTCTCTATTTTGCATGCTTAGTTAAACCCAGACTTGACTTACCGAGGATTTCTCAGACATCCCTGTGTCAACACTATTACTCTGACAACCTGCACCGGAACTTTCTAGAATTGACAGGCAGGAACCTACAGTCTTTGCAGAGGAGAAATCCCTCTGAAGTGAGTCCTGTAAGAACACCAGCTGCGGGTACGAACCCTCTCTCGGAGGCTTGTAGCTCAGAAAAAATGCTGCTTCTGTTACAGAACTCCCTTTTTATGCATTAATCTGATTAATTCTTACACATTTTATTGAGTTTGGCCCTCATAATCATCTCGCCACTTTAGATATAATATTCATTTTCGAATAGTGAATGAACTTTCTGATCTTTTTGTTTGTATTGTGGCTGCACTGTTGTCTGCTTTTGTGGCTGCTGCCTTTTCAAAAGGGCCAAGAAACTCAAGTAACCACTTACAGGGTTTGTTTTATGTTTTTATTTTATATTTTGGGGTTTTTTACATTAAAAAGTCATTAAAACAATTTTAAATTCAGCTGCTTAGTTCTGCTTTCTCTCTCATTTTGCTATATTTTATCTTTCTTCCATTTTTCAATATCTTTATTAGCAAAATGCTCAATAATTCTAGGTAAATATGTACGTCTTTTTAAATGTTTGCAGAAATTGAGCTGATGACAAGATCAGATCTTAGTTACATTTTTGCCCTTTAGCTCTTTTGAAATGAGGAGGCCTCGGTGTGGGGCTTTCACATGAGCCAAGTGGGTTTTGTGGCAGGTGATTTCTGGGCTTGCCGTAGTTCCCAAGGTGACTTCGTGGGCACACACTCACTGCTGGGAGGTTGAGGAGATTATCGCTAGGAAGCCATTTGGTCTCACTAGCAGGAGGAATAAACTCTTTGTTAGGCTTATGTTTTATAGGGTTTATTGCCTTAAAAGAGTCCCAAAATAAATAATAATAATAAAAAAATCAAATAAAAGCCGTGTTAACCGTGCTCACTTTAATTCTGTCTGGATGGAAGTTAAGCAGAATGTAACTTACCCACTCTAAAAGTCACCTGGAGTCAAGTTTCCACACCGTGTCTGTGTAAACAAGCTCTCCATCTGTCTTTATGATTTTGGTTTCATCTTAGCTCCAAAAGTGAATGGTTTTTTTTGGGGGAGAAAGAATATTTGATTTAGATACATGCCTATGGGGTACTGCGCTCTCCCTCACCATACGAAAAGTTAAAAAAGTAAAGTTTTTGCCATTTAAAGCTGGTATTTGCTGAACAGATGGTGAGATTTCAGCCCTGGGTAACCTAGACCCATGTGGAAAATGAAATTCAAATGCTGGATCTGAAGCCTGCTATGGAAGTTTGCATACACAAAGGAAGACACGCGTGGACTTCACCATATTCTCTTTATATAACTTTAATCTATACGTCAGTCTTTAACATAGTCCTATTTTTAATAATGAGACTAGAGGAACTTGTTCAGGAAGCATGATCTTCCAGCCCCTCTGGTGTTTATGTTCTGGATAAGCCGCTGAGCTTTGTACCAAGGGATTCTAGAGTGCAAAGTTTATATTTACTTATACAGCAATAAAGAATTGATGTTTGCAATGAACTTCCAGAACTGACACTCTGAACCTGCTCACAAAAACCCAGAGAGTTTATCTGATGGGTATTTCTTGAAAAAAAAAAATTCTATCAGAGCAAATCTACACATTTACATTAAAATAAATAATCTATTGTCCTGCAAGAGTGGGGGGTTTTTTTGTGTTTTTGTTTTGTTTTGTTTTGTGTTTTTTTGTTTTGTTTTTTGTTTCTTTTTAATCAATAGATATTGAGGGATTGAAGCTTTGAAGTTTATACATAAACATAACAGTTCCCTCGCTATTCAGAATAAATCCCTATATTTCTGATAAAATCAGTCTTGGATAGAAGATACCATACAATGAAAGAACAGTATCATAAAAATGAGCTGCCTCCAGTGTCATTCAGTTCTGTCTGAAATTTAGAATTAAGAAGGTGTGGTTTTTGTAAGGATAGGGTTTTTGCCAAATCTTAAGACAGCATGAGATTTACACAAACTCTGAATCACACATATTCATTGATTTGGGACATCACCAGTGCACAAAACATTCAAAACACTAAATGAGGTTGTGGGAATGCACTCATTTAGTTATTCTTCAAGAATGCAGTCACTGAATACTTTGGAGTATCATCATAGAATCATAGAATGGTTTGGGTTGGAAGAAACCTTAAAGATCATCTAGTTCCAACCCCCCTGCCATGGGCAGGGACACCTTCCACTAGACCAGGTTACGCAAAGCCCCATCCAACCTGGCCTTGAACACCTCCAGGAACGGGGCATCCACAATGCCCCATTAGTATGTGTATTTAGTATGTGTCTCTGTGAGGAACCTAACCCAGGAGAAAACATGTTACACACGGTATTTATAACCATGATATGCTTTAACATAGTCTAAGGAATTATAAAATAAATATTTATAATTGTAAAACTTTTTTTTTCTGTTTGCTTTCACTTGGGCCCTGGACTTGGAAAGAACCAAGTGTGCTTTATGCTAATTTTATGCTTATGAGCAGTCCTCATGAATTCTATGTGAAAATGGAATAATGTAAAAAAAATGAAGCATACATTTATACATGAGCTTTTGTTGGATGGGGATCTGTGTGTACAAATGGAACAACGGTCCAGTATTTAAAGCTTTAGCTTCAGTCATGGGTAATACTCCTTGAAGATTTTGCTTTGCTACAGATTCCTTGTGTGGTTTCAATCTAATCACTTGCAGGATAAGGTTCATCTGACTTAAAGAGAATGAGTAGATGTTTCTGTAAATTAGTCGCATATTCCTTCCTCTTCAGAAATTGAAGAGATATAGATATCTTCAGGGAATATCTGGAACCACCCTCTCTTTCCGTAGATGGAGCATGGATAACTAGTTCAGACAAGGCACCTAGTAGTTAAACAGCTGGAGTTAGATATATCATCCACAGTATCTTCTGCCTGATTCATTATAACTATCCTGGAAGTGTAGACAAATGCAATCTTAGAACGTATCTTCTGTGTCATGTTCCTTATTTTCAGAAGTGTTCATAGGTGGGATGCTGGGACGACCTGTATGGTGCTCATGTGACTCCAATACACTGAGCCTCGTCTGGCTACCTTCTTACTAAAGTCATGGGATGCATCGCTAATGTTGCTTCCATAGAAATCCCAGAGAGAGGTGATTTGAAGGTGACCTGATCTCAGGCAGAGTTTCTAGTCTTCAGGATGTTCCTGGGACAAGCCATGTCAAGTAGATATAAACGTTTTAGTTCTGCATTAGTTGATGTCTGAAGAGGAAATACTCATCTGTGTTACTTTGCAAGGGTTTGGTGGAGACCAGTGCGTTCAGAGTCCAGTCGTGCTGGCCACACCTAGCCTGGCACAGGCATATGATGTGGCTCCCTTTCAGCCTGTGTCTTCTGTTCTGTTTCCACAGACACCTAGGACTCTCCAGGTGATGAAATTGCAATGTGTGTGTAGGTCTGACCCCAAGGCAGGTTGGTATATGTGTCTACGTCAAAGCATTTGGAAATGTTCCTTAGCAAGGACTGTTGTGGTTTAACCCCAGCCAGCAACTAAGCACCGCACAGCTGCTTGCTCCCTCCCCCTGGTGGGATGGGGGAGAGAATCAGAAGAGGAAAAGTGAGAAAACTTGTGGGTTGAAATGAACACAGTTTAATAGGTACAGCAAAAGCTGCTCACAAGCAAAGCCAAACAAGGGATTCATTCACTGTTTCCCATCAGCAAGCAGGTGTTCAGCCGTCTCCAGGAAAGCAGGGCTCCTTCATGTATAACGGTTACTTGGGAAGACAAACACTGTAACTCCAAACATCCCCACTTTCCTTCTTCTTCAACCAGCTTTATATACTGAGCATGATGTCATATGGTATGGAATATCTCTTTGGTCAGCTGGGGTCAGCTGTCCCGGCTGTGTCCCCTCCCAGCGCTTCGTGCACCCCCAGCCTACTCGCTGGTGGGGTGGGGTGAGGAGCAGAAAGGGCCTTGACTCTGTGTAGGCGCTGCTCAGCAATAACTAAAACATCCCTGTATTATCAACACTTGTTTCCAGCACAAATCCAAAACATAGCCCCATACTAGCTATTATGAAGAAAATTAACTCTATCCCAGCCAAAACCAGCTGAACGACTTAGATACAGCTTCAGTCACTCTGGTGATGGGCCATATATATCACAAGATTCAGCAAGACTAAAGAAGACCAGCCTGTATATTTTTCTGGCTTTTATTAAATACTGCGGATGTAAAACAAACAAGAGAAGTCAAAATATGTGGTCTCAGATGAACTGTGTTTCTTAAATCAAATGCACCGCGTTCTGTAATGCAGGTAATTCCCATACCTTTTTGATTACTACCTCATTAACAAAATTGTAGCAATTTATCATTATCTTCCATAAGATACCATTGCAGCAGCTTTGGCACAATGAGCTTTGACCTATGTAACTGTGTGGGCTGAGTTCTGTAGCCTGAATTCTAAAATTAGAAATGTGGAAGCCTGCGAGCTCTGTATATGGCATCAAAATATAATACTGTTTCAGGAAGGAATCAAGACAAACCAAACAGCTGCCATTCAAAATAAATCCCAGGGATTTTGGACAAAAGCCACGGCGAGTTTGGATAGCTAGTTATTTTTTTAAGGAACTTTTAGAAAGAAGTGCATTAATATGCACAATATAAATCCAACCCCACAGGTCACAGAGTCTGCAATTTGCAAGTGCTTTAGGAATAGTCGTTAAAGATTGGAGAGGAGGAGGGGTAGGAAGTGTCAGTAGGAGAAATAGTGCTGTAGTGCTAATGAGCAGATGCTCTGCTGTGTATTGAGAGACCTCCTTGCAATTAAAAAGTAGTTGTAGGTAGGAGGAGATCATTCAGCTGTCTGTGTGCTGTCAGTTGTACCTTGACCAGCTTTTTGTATGTCAGATGCATTTTGATTAAAGCAAAAAAAGAAAAAAAAAAAAGTGTCTGTAGCTGGCGGCTGATTTGGCAGCAATGCTTTGTGCGGTAGAAAAGTGAGACCTGGGTGCAAAGGGAGCTGCAGAACCTCTATGTTGGTAGAAGCCAGCTGTCATTCATGTGATGATAGCTAATAGTTTCCTCCTGAAGTCCTGGCTCATCTGTGCTTAGGGAAACATGAATGTTCCTGGAGGAGGGCAGAAAGGCAGCTCCTATCTCACCTCTTCAGGCAACAAGTTGCAAGGGAAAAGTAGAGTAGCCAATATGTGATTCCCTAGTCTTTATCAAGGAGTTCAAAGAGGAGAAACAAGGAGCAAGAACCAAAAGCAGAGGTTCTTCTGTGGCTGGTTACCCCATTCCAGTTTGGTCAGGGCAATATGCAGGGGCATGGGGCTGGTCCCACCAGCAGAGGAGGGCTCAGCATGGTGAATTCACCTGGAGCAGGAGCACGTCTTGCTCGTGTGTGTACCTTCAGGAACAGGGAAAGCGGGTGGAAAAGAAGCAGGTTCCAGAATTATTGTCTTCAATACCAACTTTATCGGTAATCCTGTTGTGTTTATTACAGAAATACTTCAAGGTTTAGGAAGGAGGTGCATCTTGCATGGGCACTATAGTTTAGTAAGAGTAGTTCAGTTGCTGCAGGCATTGTTTGATCCAACATATGCACTTTTCCCCTCCCTTTTGCCTCCCTTTCTACCTTTCTTTATTCTTCTCCAGGTTAGGGGGCTTATAGCATAATTAGAAATTGAATTATTTATGACGAGTCATTAAAATGGGCAGCTTGCAGATTAATCAAAGACAGGAGACATATGATATGAAACTGCCTTTTCCTCTGCTGCTTTTGCTTGTAGTGACTGCAGGGAAGCCTAGATAAAGCATCCTGAAGTCTGGAACAACAACAACAAAAAATGAATGCTCTGCAATATTACCTCTGTGTGTGTGTGTAAATACCCATATGAGTGTTGGGGGAAAATTGAAAATATGGGGGAGATTAGCCAACAGAAGGGTATTCTGAGGAGACAAAGGGAAAGGATAGGTCATGACTCATTACGCAGCTTTGGAAATCAGAAAATGTAATTTCTCTGCCAACTGGAGGAGTTTATGAGCCTAATGAAATTTAAAATCAGTAGGAGCTCCTTTAATAGCAGTAAGACATATAGTATTCTACTAATATTATGAGGAGTCTGTCTAAAAATGTAGGAGGCCTTTATTTATATCCTGCTGTGATACTAAGGACATATCTCTAAGTAGATAAGATCTATCCCTCTAATAAATGAGATTCAAGACAAACTAAGTTAAGCCTTTTAACTGCCCTGCTATTTTTGTCTTCATAAAACTCACTTATCCAAAGGTATTCTAAGAAATACACATTCATGCCACTGAAATAGTCTCTTTAATGCTGGCTCCTCGTTTGTTTTCAGGTGCAGTTTGGGTGCTGATGTTAGTCCTTTCAAAGCTTGGTCTTTAGAGTGTGAGAAATCATGGGTTTTTGCTGTGATCACTGGTGAATGCAGGTCATCTGAATTAGCAAAACTAGTCATCCCTACATATTATTATAGGTGCTTGTGGCATTAATCATAGATTTACTGGATTTGGGTGTATGATGAAGGGATGGAAAGACAGCATGGATGAATGTTTTTCTACTAATTTCTGGAGTAAATAGCTTTCCATATATCTTAATTTTTTTGAAATGCATTTTTGTGCTCTGAGCCTATTGAAGTCACTGAAGTCATTAATATAATAATCATTACAAATATGCTTATAAAAGAGCATAAGGAGGAGCTGGGGTCCTTTACACCAGGTGCTCTCTCTTATTGGGATGTCACATACTGAGTTTGGTCGTCCTGGCAAATAATAGCGGTCTATCCCCTGGGGAAAGAAGTGAGCAGCCACCTGCTAGCTCAGTGTTCCGAGTCAGCATGGAAATGGCGTGTGTATGGTAACATCTTGAAGATACGTCAATTCAATTAATGCATTGCTTCAGTGCTTGTAATCCAGGTTTCCTTCATTTCTCTTTAAATATGTACGGATGCATATGCATGTATAGGCTGACCAGAAGGTACAGAACCCCACTCTTGTTTTTTTAATCAGTTTTTAAATTCCTCATTGAGCCACGATCGATAAAACCTAAACCCCTTTATTATCCATTTCAGATACCCTTTTGTCGCTATATTAGCAGAAGTGCATGAATGTACAGGAAAAAACTCCAGTACATTTTAGGCCCATGCTAGTTGAGAGGTAGTATTATTTTGTACAATAAGAATACAGATGCATCATCACATTAATATAAAGTGTTTCACTTCAAACTTAGCATGCACAAGTAAAACCATTTCCAATTGTCTTCGCTTGCATGCTCACCGTTTACAGTGAATGCTCCCATGGTAATTAATGTTTTAGTCTGTATTAATGAATAATTGCCACAGTGAACTCCTAAAAGGTCACTTCCTGCTCAGGTGGTGTAGTAGTCTATTTTCATCAGCGCGATGTTCCCTGCGTATTCACAAGCTGTTACTATCTCTAGCTGATCAACATTTTCAACAAAGGCTTGTGCTTTGGAGTGTTTATGGGGTTTGGGTGTCCCACATGTAGCAGCATTAAAACAGCCTGATTTCAAAAAGAGCTGAGGAACCCCACTGACAATCGCATACCTGCATAACATCTACCACTTTGGATATTCCAAAACCAACAGATTCTGTGAATAACCATGTTAAAATGAAATACTAAAAATACTGACTAGAAGTTCTTATACTTACCTGTTAGGTAGTGTTAACTCCAGCTAAGTACCACAACCGTCTTTTGAGGTTACTAATATCCATTTGAAGTATTTAATATATCCACATCTCCACCGTATTTAATTTCTCCACATTTAATATATCCACATCTCCACAGTATTTAGTACCTCCACAGTTCCCATGCATAAACCTAATGCTTATATTTTTCTACTTTTCTATAAGAAAGATGAAGTTGCCTCCTTGGCATCAATTCTGCCATATTATTTGGATTTTTTTTCCAACCATGTGGCTTTGATATAGCTTAATATAATTTTGTTATACATGTTTACCTTTCTTAATTATAGTTTCTGTAGGCAATTTGCGTACTAAAATTCACAGTTTTAACTTAGCATATTATTTGGTTACTGTGGTATGAATATAGTATTATTATTTCTATCTGTAAAGTTACTGGGACATGTTACAAGAAAACGTGACGTTTGTTTTACACCTTTCTTAATAGCTTTTTTCCAAGATTTTGCATCAATGATCTTGAAATGGTGCACTGCACAGTACTTTTTCAAGAAAAAGCTAACTGAACACAGTTAGAATAACTATGGTTTATGTAAAGGAACACAGACCACGGTCATTCCTCTGTGCTTTAGCCTGGCACACTGCAGGTGACACTGTACTGGAAAACAGTATTTGAATCATAGAATCATAGAACGGTTTAGTTTGGAAGGGACCTTAAAGATAATCTACTTCCAACCCCCCTGCCGTGGACAGGGGCACCTCCCACTAGACCTGGTTGCTCAAAGCCCCATCCAGCCTGGCCTTGAACACCTCCAGGGATGGGGCATCCAAGCTTCTCTGGGTAACGTGTGGCAGTGTCTCACCACCCTCAGAGTGAAAAATTTCTTCCTAATAGCTATTCGAAATCTACCCTCTTCCAGTTTGAAGCCATTACCCCTTGTGCTATCACTACATGCCCTTGTAAAAAGTCCCTCTCCAGCTTTCTTGTAGAAAATAACCTTCAGATACTGGAAGGCGGCTATAAGGTCTCCCTGGAGCTTTCTCTTCTCCAGGCTGAACAACCCCAACTCTCTCAGCCTGTCCTCACAGCAGAGGTGCTCTAATCCTCTGATCATTTTCATGGCCCTCCTCTGGACCTGCTCCAACAGGTCCATGTCCTTCTTATGTTGGGGGCTCCAGACCTGGATGCAGTGTCCTAGGTGGGGTCTCACCAGAGGGGAGTAGAGGGGCAGAATCACCTTCCTCGACCTGCTGGCCACACTGCTTTTGATGCAGCCCAGGATGCGGTTGGCCTTGTGGGTGCAAGTACACATTACTATAAAGTTCCTACAGGGTTTTTTGGTTTTGTTTTTTATAATAATTTTTACAAGTTTTTTCCTCTCTCTATATATATTTTGTTCCCCTGAACAACAGTTTTCTTCTACATGATTTTTCTTTACTATTGATATCCTATTTTCTTTAGTCATCAAAGGAGACAACCCCAATCTACAGAATGCAATAAATAATTCAAATTTAGGACAGACTTTTGACATGGTATATATCACTGCTGGAGTTTTTGATTTTTTTTTTTCCCAAATAATAACATCAAGCTGCACTTCCATAATTTTACAATGCACTATATAAACATAGCACAGAAAGATGGTCAGTTTCTACTGTAATAGTCATAAAAGATAAAAATAAGTTGTTACAGAAGGAAAAAATATAAGGAAAAAAAGTACAAGGAAAACCAATAGAATATTCTAAGAATTTATTGGTAATTTGGAAACTATTGATCAAGTTGTTTTGTTTTTTGAACAAAAATTCAAATCTATGTTAATTATTTGCTATCTCTTCTATTCTAGTACCCTTCCGGTTTTGTTACTGAGCTGTGTAAATAAAGTATCTTGTGCAAACTAGCAGTCTTTTAAATATAACACACTTGCTAGTAAGCAAAGTAATAAAATGATATGTGTTAAAAAAGACCTTCTAATTTTTATCTTTTCATGAGATAGTTCCTCCTCTCCAGACTTGGACTTTTTGGGTATATTTATTTGCAGAATCATGCCAATAACAAGGGGATGACTACTAGTGGGTATTAGGAAGGATGCTTAGTGCTGCTTAATAGGATGCAATGCTAAGAGTCCTAGTGGAGGACCCCAGGGAGGTGAATTGCATTGTTCTTTCACAGTTTGGGATATGGCCTACAACACCTTTTGCCATCTGTCCTCCTAGTTATGCGCTGGTTTTCCATGTGAGAAGAAACAAGCTGCTTCATTGCCCTGGGCTTCATGCTCAGAATTATTTTTTTGTGTAGAGAGCTTAGGGCTTTACAGCTGAAAAGGCACTAAATGAATACTAAGCATGAGGACTTGGTTATTTTACTACTGTGTAAATTGAAGGACTTGAACATCTATGGTACTTTCTCCTGCTTTTGTGGTCTAGCAAATAACATATAATTCATAAATTCTTGTCCTTATTATGGATAATGCCAACATTTCTGTGTTGTACTCTTACATTTTTAAATTATTCCTACAATCTGTCAAATCCGTTTAGGTACATCCCACATTTGCTTTTATTTATCTACAAAGTGGAGCCTCCTTATTCATTACATTGGCTGCCAGCATGGATGGAAACCATCCCAAGACATATATGAATTTAAATGGCAACAGAATGATTGGCACTAGATATGTGTTTTTAGTGTCAAGGCTATGGTAATGTATATCATTAGTTGTTAAACATAGTCTGCTGTCGGCTCAGAGCCAGTGTGCTGTCTTATGTGCCGTGCCAAACCTTGCTGGGAACCTAGCGTGTTCTGTAGTTCAACTGCATATTTTCTCAGTTGTAGCTGCAGAAATAAGACACCAAATGTAGTGACACAAAATAAATTCTGAACCATGCGAATGCTGTATTCCAGCGTGACACGGAAACCAGTCTCGCTTTGGGCTGGTTAAGTTGCTGCTTTGTTTTCCTCTTCCTTTTAGCCTCATTTGTCCTTATTCATCCATCGTAAGTGAGTTAATGGGAGTAAAATCCTCCCCGAGTATCCTTCTCAGGTCCTTTTTGGTTGTGAATATCTGTGGTGGCTTCTTGCCGGTTACTTCCCACAAACACAGCAGAAATATGCTTACGGGAATACAGGGCAACAGGCAAAATAATGCCTCGGATTAGTATCTCTTTATGTGGGGCATTTCCTATCAGATGGTGCGATAGCAAAGTCTCTGTCACCATCCTCTCTGTTTCTTGTCCACCTTGCTGCTTCATCCAGCTCTGACAAGTGTGCAGGAGAAGGAAGATCATTGAGTGCTCTTCCCACCCTTGCTGCAGAGGATGGGTAACCAGATGCAAAGAAAGGCCATTTCACAAAAAGTGTTGGCATAATTAGTTCCTTCAGTGGTAGGAGTTAAGAAATAAGACTAAATGCTAAGTCACTTTCAAACTGTTTTCTGTCCATTTTCTGGGACATCTGCATGCTGCCTCTTACTATGAGTGAGGTTACAACCTGTCTCTTCCTAGCCTGTCAATGTTGTCTACATGGAAGTAGAAGACTTTGAAAGAAAAACTTGAATATTGTTTCTAGACATGAACATGTAGTGACAACTTGCAGTTCCATAATGCCCTTTGTTTTTTGACGTTGGAGTATTCTGTCATTCCTGATTAAAATTTGTCTGCATATATATATGTATGTGTGTGTGTTTGTGTACACATGTATACACGTATATATACACACACATATTTATTTATGGGTACTACAAAATCAAATTAAACAAAATAAACTGGAGAGTAATCTAAAATTAATCTGAAGCACATGACGTACAGGCAGAGTTGAGACAACTTGCTCTGTTCAGCTTCACTAAAACAAAACTAATAGGGGATCTTAATGCTGTCTGCAACTGCATAATGGGGGTAAAGGGGATAGAGAAGATGGAGCCAAATGTTTTTTGGTGGTGCACAGTGATAGGACAAGTGACAAAGGACACAAGTTGGAACATGGGGAATTACTGTTAGACATAAGCAAAGACATTTTAACGCGGAGACAGTCAGGTATTGGAACAGGTTGCCCACACAGCTTTTAGACTTTCCATCTTTGGAGATGCTCAGAATTCAAGTGAACAAAACCATGAGTAACCTGGTCTAACTGTGTCTCGGGCCAGATGACTTCATGAGGTCTCTACCAAGCTACATCATTTTATGATTCTATGGAAATGCTCTTCAAAAAGAGACAAACAAACACGTAAAGTGACACATGAAAAATTTGTTTTGTTTACTTGCCCAATAATCACCTTCACACTAGTATCGTACACCTAAAGAAATTTCTTGATTGTCTTGATCATAGTAAAGCTGAAGATACAGGACTGAAGCAAATGAGGTGAGATTAAGAAAAGGAAATATTAGGGGTTAATATTGATAAAAAAAAAAAGTCATTGTAAAGTTATTCTGCCTCAGAATAATTTTGTAAGGAAAGTGATTAGAATCATAAAGTAATCTAATTTAAAGCAGTGATTCAGAAAGTGCTGGAGATAATTGTATAAGCAGTATTTTTAGCAGAAATTACCTTAGTAATATACTGTTTTCTCAATCTGATTTTTCTTATTCCACATCATGAAATATTTTTGATATAGACTGTCACTTTTTTGTGTGCTCTGTAATTATATTTAATAAAACAAAAGACTATAAAAGTGAAAAAAAAATTAAATGTATTTTATGACTTTGTTGCGTTGTCATATAGTGTAGTCATGATATAAGATAGAAGGCTGTTATACATCAAGAAGGAACGACAGAATTTTATCCACAAAAGCAAAGATTTAAATAGACAGAAAAATATCAATACATGAAAGAAAAAAGATTTTTAGTGAATGGTTCAGTTTAGTCATTTGAATCTCTGAATGAAAATATTGGAGAAATCAAGAAAATGTAAGTGATTTGGTATAAGCCACAAAAAGGGAAAATGCAAATACCAGCAAGTTACGGTCTGAATGTTGCTGCAGTTGAGTATTGATGGGCAATAGGACTGCCAGGAGGCTGAACTCATTGGAATAATGTGTAATAATCCAATAATAAAAATCCAATATTATTTATCAGATTAGAGTGTTTAGATTTAGTGCAGTGTTCAGACAGATGATCATCCTTATCTCCTGTTTCTGCAGAATTATTTTCAGTTATCAGACCCTAAGCTTAGAGCAGGCAGAATAGAAAAATAATAATTGCAAGTTGGCATCAGTAAAATTTGCTTGCTGTATTGGTCATTTCTTGATAAGTCTTTTTCATTATAGGTTGGCTTTATTATCCAGTTAGCTCTGAGAACCCCCAAATCACCCTGTAGTTTTCATGCTGTTATGAATTTTAATAATGATGGATTTTGAGCTGTAATTTGGACTATATTGCTTTTTAAAATTTTTTTCTTTTTTTTTTCTTTTCTGTGTCTGTAAAAATAAATGTATTATTTCTGAGGGTATGTGTTGGACATTTATTCTAGAAAACAGAAAAGGGATGCAGATGCTATAATAAGTTTCATAACCCGCACAATTGAAACGTGAAAGGCTGAGTGTCAGCTTCTGTCTAATGGCATTAGGACTTGCATTAGTTATTGCTGCAAAATGGCTATAGATCATTCTGTGACTAGGGAGAACTTCACAGAAAAATAATCTCTGAAACAGCTACAAATAAAGCTAAACAGAATGCATAGGTCGAGTTTGATTTCCAAATGCTTGAAATTGAAAATTTTCCATTGAAAAATAAACATGTTCTGATGTTATGAATAGAAAAATTCTTTTAGTGCAAAATCGCTTGTACATCAGTAAGCTTAACTTTATGTTCCAGACTGAAGCTTCAAACTGCTCCAAGGTGACAGCAGAGATGTCTGTTTGGGGACGTGCCGCTGTGTGTTGATGCAGACTTCAGTGGGCTGCCCCACGGCAGCTCTCTGCTCCAGACTCAGCAAAACAGTGCTGCTTTGGTTCATCCTCAATTTAATTTATATTGATCACAAAAAGCATTTTCTTTTTAAGAGGAAGGGTTGAGCTCTTCACAAGCTATTAATCTGCCCCATTGCGGTGCTTGTGCTGAGTACCAGTATGAAGCAGTCCTTCAGGGAAAGCCCTTCCCATGTGGTCCCTGAGTCTGGGCATAGGAAGGAGACTGGCGCAGGGCAGAGCTGAAAGCAGCATCGGGATGGGAGGCGTCTCATATCGTGGGGGAACCAAGGGCGAAACGGGATTTCATGAAAGTGGCCTACATCAGGCTGATGGAGACTGCAGGGTGGTTCTGTGGGAGAAGGGAAGGAATGGCCACGAGGTTAGTGCATGAAGCCCAGGTGCCAGCACCTCTGTCCCTGCTTTTGCACATCCAGATGCTCAGCACTTCCCATACAGCTATGTTCAGTATGTTCATGTAATGAGTGTCCCTGCACAGTCAGTGGCAGTGCTTTCAAAGGATGAGGTTAAAAAAAGGATGCCCACGCATGGTGACAGAAAACTTTATATTTATTTGTTGCCCCTTAGAAAATTTGAGAAACCTTCAGCTCTTCTAGAGGTTTCCTATTTGACTTTGAGCAAGCCTCTTAGTTGGCTCTATGACTGGATTTTCATCAGCTGGAAGAATAATAATATTTTCCTGCCTTCCAGTATGGGTTAGTGGGGCATTTCTGCTGAATAGGGCCATGTCAATATCTACACAGGAAGGCCCAATATCTTTTGGAATTACGCCAAGGTCTGAGTTCAATGTTAATTTGGCGCAATGAGTTGCAACAGCTAATTATATGTTGAGTGAAAATGTATTATGCATCAGCTGTATTTCACTGGGGGTGGTTGTAAAGTGACACATTTAGACTTAGGTTTATATTTTAGGACTTTTGAGTATTTGTCTGTGGAGCCTTAATTTTGCAGTGACATCTGTTTCGTTGTGTTTTGTTTTCAGACGTGTCTCTTAAACAGCTTTTAAAGCCTTTCGGTTTTTCAGAATGAAAAGAATAAAGTAACATGCTATTGCTTCTCACTAAGCATTTCATTTTTATAGAGGTGTTTTGCATAGGAGATAAACTTTTTATTTCCCAAGGTTTTCCTGCACTACCTGAGGGCATCTGGAGCTTGTATATAGGGAACTCACCAAGACAATTAAGATGAGTCATTTGCAACAAAAAGTTCTTGCTATGTCTTGTTAAGTTTAGGATTAAAAAAATAGCTGGTAGAATAGATGGTAGAAAGAAGTTTTACCTGCTTTAATAAATGTTATGTCTGCCTAACTTATTTCTTTGTTCCTGGTAGCTACCTTTTATTATTCAGTTTTTGTTATGTAGTTGGTGTTTCCTCATATCCCAAGATGAATGGAATACAGAAGACTAATTTTGCTAGAAGATATTAATGAATTTCACTTGAACAGTTGGTGTCTATAGGTCTTGTGAATTCTCAAGGACTTTGGTTTCATAGCAAAAGCAAGTTAGACTACTCCACAGGGGTCAAAAAGCTTTCAGCAGAAGAAAAATTCTTTGAGGGAATACATATATGTGAGACTGACTAATAATATGCATTAAAGAAGGTACTAAATACTATGTTTCAAGAAAGAAAGTCAGAAGGTTGTCACCTGGTATAAGCCTATAGCATATGTGCACCTGACGCATAGATGACTACCCATGGGGTTGCAAGAGCCAAATTCTGTGAAATGTCTAACAACATCACCCTTCCACAGAAAGGGCTAGAGAAGTCCTTAGATTTCCATCATTGTCAGGAAATTTCTGTCTGTACTGGTTGTGGCTTTCAAATTTTATTACCATTTAGGTGACGGTGGGAAGAAACTGTGATCAATGATCCTTTAATTCCCGCAGTGTGGAAAAGGGAAGGTAACAATTATTCTTTGCCTGGGACCATGTTCAGATGGCTTTTGAATATCTCCAACAATGGAGACTCCACAGCCTTTCCTGGCACCGATGATTGTTTTCAACAATTATGGGTGATTGTTGCCAATAAAAACAAGTTACAAAAGGCTTTTGAGGAGGTTCAATGTCTCTTATTAGACTGGATGATCAACCAAAATAATGTGGAATTATTTCTAGTCCAGAGCTTTCTCTTTCCACCTGGATGTTTAACATAGTTTTTACCTTAAAACTGGGTTCTTGTTTGCCTGCTTTTGCTTGGGCCCTGTGTCTCTTGAATGTATGTTTGCAACCGTTCTCATCCACAAGAAGAGGAACAGAAAGTGCCTTTAATTGGGGTACACCGTAGCCAGCAGGATGGAGCACAGTCATAGGACACGTGGGTTTGCTCCCGTGCTGTCCCATGTCCTTCTAAAGCTTACTGAGCAAGCTAGGTCCCAAATGAGCAGGGAGGCAAACTCTCAGTGCAGGCAAACGCAGTTCATGCAGGCAAACCCAGTCCATACAGGCAAAGCGTTCAGCTCTCCAGAGGTGACGGTGCAGCCAGTGTATCAAGGAAATTGTATTACATACAGTGGACTTCCTTCAAGAGGTCTCTGGTTGCCCATCTCTTTTTATTTGGTTGTGGACTGACCTCTGGCAGAAATGTTAGGTAGACCAGATCTCCTGTCCCATCCTAATATTCCAGATTTACAAAGTTACAGTGAAGGAGAACCTAAATCATGGGCAGGCTGGGTTTCTCCCAGGAGTTTTATACAGGTGTATAGATATATGTATAGAAATAAAATCTTCCAAGATAAAAAACAAACAAAACAAAAGACAAGCCAAACCCAAAAAACTCCCAAACCAATCAACCAACCAAAACCCAAAAACTCCTAAAACCTGAAAAATCCCCACTCTTTTTTCTTACACTGGTTTACCTTTATCGCTGAGTAGAGGCTAACTGATTTAGCTATGCACATAAAAACACATAAAAATTGAACCATAAATCAGGAAACACTTTTTTTAAAGAAAAAAAAAAAGAAGGAAAAAAAAGAGGAAAAGAAAATTTGTACTATTTTTATTTTTATTTGTTGTGGAAAGGATGAATGACATAACATAAAAAGCTTAAAATAAATTAAACCTAAACATAGATTACATTTTCAGCACTCAATAGCTGTTTTGCTGCACTTCGTGTCTTCTGTGATGAATGCAAATCAGTTTACATTGTAAATTCTGTAGGGTGTGTGACTCCATCACCTCTGTTGATACATAATCTGAAACAAATCAGATTACATTGTCAGCTCGATATATGCACTAAAGGAACAGCAAAATACAGATCCATTTTTCCTGGAGGAGGAGAGGGAGAAAACTGTAAAATTTACTGTCACCGAACACTATGGGATGTATATTTTGTTGTGTCTATGGTTGATATCTTTATTGGAGCTGATAAGAAATCAAGATCTTTCTATGTGTATTTCATTCACAAATTTTCTGAACCCATAAAACTTTCTGTGGATGAAAATTAAAGAAAGTTTCAGAACCTCCAATGTATTTTATTTATTTGATATCAAAAGTAAAAAAAAAAAAGAATGAAACTTTTATACAACAGTGAAAGAAGGCAAGACAAGTGAAATGAATCACTTTCAGATTTCCCTATTTACACTAGAACAAAAGCACCACTTTAAAAAATGTCCTTTTTTTAATCAACTGCAAAATTTCTTTTTCACTGGAAAACATCTTGGTCGAGATTCTGGACCATCCTGGCCATGAAGGTGTCACTTAGAAGTCTGAAGTGGCACAGTGGTGTTCACTGGAGAGGAAATCAAGGACTTGCACATATCCTTACCCTCTACCAAATATAAAAGCAGAATTGGAATGGAATATCACAGAGTTAAAAAGAATTTTAAAAATGTTTAAATATTATATTGATTTGGGATTTTACAGATCCGTTCTTTGATTTACAAGCATGAGATTTGGTTCTTTTATTCTAGTGAGTATTTAAGTGTGACGTTACTTGTCAGACTTCTAATATTTAGGATATTTGCTTCCAGAAAGAAGTCACTTTACCTACTGAAGCAGTGGAAGGGAACAAGGTACACCCTCCAGTAAATTATCAGATAGAGACGATAACATTTTAAATTGCATTATGTTGCAGTTATAGTTTTAATTTCTGCAGTGGCTAATAGTGTCACTTCTATTTTCTGAAAGCTGTCTTAATTACAGGATGTGAAGCCTTTATGGGTATAAAGTATATTTCCCAGGTTGTAAAATACTAGGGGAAAAAATAGCAATAAATTAAAAACATTATATAGATTTATATTTTTATTTTATTTTATTTTATTTTATTTTATTTTATTTTATTTTATTTTATTTTATTTTATTTTATTTTATTTTATTTTATTTTATTTTATTTTATTTTATTTTATTTTTCCTTTTTGCCAGAATTCCTCCATGACCTTTATTGACAGCCTGGTTAAAAAGGTGGAAATGTCCTTGAATTAGATTGCTGAGAAAGTTTGAAAACCTGGTTCAACTCTGTTGTCCTAAGAAAGACTTTCATGTTTCACTGAAAGAAAAAAATACAGCAAGAGCTGAAAAGCCTCCTGATAGAGAATTTAACTAGAGGGAGACAATTCCACATTGGAGAAACACGTCTAAAAATGTATAAACAGCACGAGCTCCACAGAACTAGAGGTACCTGCTCTTAAAACAGCTTTTAAAATTCAGCAGTGAAAGATGACTGGCTCCATTTTAGACTTAATTTAAAAGTATTATGGGGTCTCTGAGGTCTGGCATATTCATTCTTTCACTTGTATTAAGTATAAGAGCACTAAATATTAAAGGGGCTTAAATTTCAGGTTTGTTTTTAGCCTTTCAAAGTCCAACACTAGTAGAAATATGTGTATAGAACCTATCAAACCAACAACTAAAGCCTTTTCCTTTCTCACTACATCTTTTGATTTAAGCATCGCCCGAAAGTCTTTGCAGTTCAAACGCTGCAGCAGCCTGCAGAGGAACTGAGAAATGAAAGGAACTGCAAACAGACCAGGTAGTGTCATCCCGAAGCAGAGACTGGCAGAGTAGATGAACAAAAAAAAGGATCCCACCTGGCAACTGGACCCATCCACACATAGGAAAGTCAATATTTGTTCAGGTTTAACTACAGCAGTTTTAACTGTACTGTCCAATTTTACATTTGAGACTGAATAGCTTCTGACCAATTTAATTTGAAGTAAGAATTATGTGGACACACCTAGAGTTTAAAGAAAAATTGACAGCCAGGAGTGACCTATCTGAAATTAATTAGTGCTCTCGTTGTGTCTCGCGGTACATATGTGCCCATCAACCGAAATGTTGCCAGGTCCAATTATCACTAATTGGCAGTTAATCTGACTGAAAAAAACAAGGCTAAGTACTGAGGGACCAACCCTGCACTCATTAACATTGAAGACAAAAATTCTTAAAAATACTAGAAATGAGGCAGAAAAGTAATATAAAGAGGAATCTGTATCTCTGTATTGTCTCCAAGCAATCGGTTGTGGATCTGGTGGGGTGCAATAACGATTGTTGTGCTACTAACAGACCAGTCCAACAACTGACGTGCAGGAAATCAAAGACCTGGAGCAGTGAACCTATGTGTGAAACTCTTTGGGCAATGGGTTAACAAAAGCAATTTACTGTACTTGTCACTTAAGCTTTCTTTAGTGACACTTGTTGGAAACTGTTAAAGAAGAGATGTGGTTCCTGTCGTGTATACAGGAAGCCTATAGACTTTGTGAAAAGGGATAAGAAATACCTCCCCCCCCCAGAAAAAAAAAAATTCCTTTTTTGTATTTAGCAAAAGAAGCCACAAAATAATTATAAATGGGCTGGAGAGTGGCTTTGCACTGAGACAGATGTGCTTTCATTGGACAAGAAATGAATGTCTGTGTAACAAAGGGCAGGGGCAAGGTTTTACGTTTCATTCCTCATTTTCCTTTTCCCTCTGGCAGCACTGTTTGATTGGTGGTTAGTGAAACTCTCCGCACTTTAGAACTTCACCTCTTTTAATTGAAACTGAGATACTGTAACTGCTCAGAATTGCAGCTGATTCTTCTACCTGCAAATTTATTTGGTATATCACTTCATGTTAAGTAACTGTTTTCCCTTGTTATAAACAACATGAAAAAATTATCCTTTGTTTCTGTGAAAGCTCCATTTACTGCCCCTGGCACGCTTTGTGCGTTATCATGTTGACAATGGACAAAATGCTTTTCTTGAAGGAAGGAAAAGGAAAAAAAGAGGACTATTTTAATGTCTGTTATTCTCTGGACACTATTAGTCTTTGATATTTGGCCTAGGGTACATCTTTTACAGTCACAGAAGAAGTAAAGTGAAAAGCAGGACGTGAACAGAGCTGAGGAGAAAGATTTTGAAGACTGACTTTTTAAAAGCATTTCCAAACTCATCAGGTATTTGCTGACTTTATGGAGTCAATTGTTTTCATATTACACTGATAATTGGATAACATCATAGTTCTTTTTTTTTACAGTGCTTACAGTATGTTGGCATCTTCTTCCACTGCATTCTGTACCTCACTTGGTCTTTGTAATACATGCTAATTCCAAGGCAGCAGATCCCTTCCAACTGCTTGCTCGAGGGGCTGCATCCAGCTATTGTCTGTGTAAACTGTGTGAACGTGGTAAG
Organism: Burhinus oedicnemus; assembly: GCA_008921705.1. Lineage (NCBI taxonomy): Eukaryota > Metazoa > Chordata > Aves > Charadriiformes > Burhinidae > Burhinus > Burhinus oedicnemus. Next base: position 321,250 of record VFFE01009136.1, read on the forward strand.
ACCAGCCTGTTTGTTCCACTACAAGAAGTAGGAAGCATCCTGTAAAGCTATCCGATAACAGGCTGAACTGGAGAAAGGAGGTGGGACCCCAGCATAAAGCTAGGCTGGAACTTGTGGCTGCAGGTCTTCACGAATGCCTTGAGGTTACAGTCAAGGGTGCTGAACCAGTTTACAAAGCAAGGATCTTAAACAGGAAATCACCACATGGGGCTCAGGTTATGCTTGAATGGCAAATTATTGAAGGTTGGAAGAGTATCATTGTTGGCGCACCTTATTTGATATTCTTCCCTGGATATCCTCTGTTGGTTGCTGTTGGAGAGAAGATAGTAAACCAGTTACACTAGGTACAATGGGGTGTCTGCTCAAGTTTGTACAAGGCATGGCTGTTTTGTACATTATGTAAACACTTGAACAATATGTACAAAGCAAGAAGGTCTCCTGCCCTTCAGCTGAGCTCCCCATTTATTAGGCTTCAGAATTGTGTTCACTCTTCACTACTTCCTTGGGCACAATATAAATTAAATTTGTTTCCTACAAACTGAAAAAAACTTGAAAGAAGAGGATGGAATATAGAATCATAGAATGATTTGAGTTGGAAGGGACCTTAAAGATCGTCTAGTTCCAACCCCCCTGCCATGGGCAGGAACATCTTCCACAAGACCTGGTTGCTCAGGGCCTCGTCCACCCTGGCCTTGAACACCTCCAGGGACGGGACATCCACAACTTCCCTGGGCAACCTGTTCCAGTGTCTCACCACCCTCACAGTAAAAAAATTATTCCTAATATCTAATCTAAATCTACCCTCTTTCAGCTTAAAACCATTACCCCTCCTCCTATTGCTACACTCCCTGATAAAGAGTCCCTCCCTATCTTTCCTGTAGGCCTCCTTTAGGTACTGGAAGGCTGCTATAAGGTCTCCCCAGAACCTTCTCTTCTCCAGGCTGAACAACCTCAGTGCTCAGCCTGTCCTCATATGGGACGTGTTCTTGCCCCCTGATGAATATACCCTCATTCTCATCCCTCTCTGACAGTGAGCAGCTTTTAGTTAATTGTGTAGGGGACTCTCCAGGCAGGGAGGTGAGTCTGGGTCTCTTTAGGTGGGCCTGGGCTCGGGACCCTCCACTTGCATGAGCAGGTACTCAGCAATCTACTGATGGTGGCAGTGACATCAATAATAGCTGAGCTTGGAAAGCAAAGAATGAATCCTGTCATCTCATAGCAGCTTTCCATGCAGAGCGTAGATCCATTATGAAATGCTTAAGTACCTCACATTTTGGGAGCTTATTTGTCTGCTCCTTGGGCTGCAGTTATCCCTTTGGACTATAAAATGTCCTACATGCTTCTGTCTGTTCTCTGTGTGTCTTTGCTTTTCCATCATCAGTACTGTCATAATATTGCTTCCCAATTTCAATGGTGCATGGCGAGTGCATAGAAGACTGGCTTAGTCAGCCAAGTGTCTTTCATTCCTTTTATTTTTTTTTTAAATTGTTTTGTAGTAATGTAGAATGTCATGTCACCTAAAGTCAACAGAAATGCTGTAGAGTTGCACAGCCCTAGTCAAACGGACTATCCAATGCAATAGATTTTGACTGATTGCTGCAGGTTTGCTGTGCTTGGAATGAGATAAATTTGACCAAGACTTGTAATCATAATTCCTAACAGAAAGGAAAACCTCTTATGTGTGGTCTTTCTGTTTTAGTGAGACTGATAGCAGCAACAGCAACAGTAGTGCACTTAATTTAATGATATATCGGATACTGTTGCGTGAAGTCTTAGTTGCAAAATGAATTACAACTGATTTTACACATTTTCACACCATTGTAAAATGAATACATGCCTGCAAACAAAGGTTGATGATGAAAGGTAATGGGCCAGATTCATTGTTTGCATACATTGGTGCAAGTTTTTAAAATTCATTGAAATTACCCTTTGCTTACAATAAGAGTAAATTTGGCCAGGGATGTTAAACTGTGGAGAGGTGTCTAATGAAGTGTCATGTGGGAGAGATTTTAAGTTCGGCCTGGATTAACATCGTCATTAATGATCTGGAAGAAGGGGGCAGTCAGCATGTTCATTAAATTTGCATGTGATACAAAGCTTGGTTTCAAATACCTCTGAAGGTACAAAGCCACAAAGGGGCAGAAAGAAGCTTGACAGAACAAAACCAATAAATTAAAAAAAAAAAAGAAAAAAGAAAAAAGAAAAAAAGAGGAGACTCAGCTCAGCAAAACGTAGGTTCATAAATGTAATGATTAATATTCTGAATTACAGTGTAGTAAGTCCAGGCAATGCTGAGAGAGACAAAGACTTCTCATATAATTATTACTACTAATAATAGTAATAATAATAATATAAATAAACCATATTAAAAAACATGTTTACACTCTATTAGTGGGATCACACCACTGATGTACTTCTTTAAACAAAGGCACACAATACGTAGAGTACTGGGCATACGAAAATATTGAGAGATCAGAAAGAAGTTAAAGTAAAACCTACGAATAATGTTAAATGAGAAAGAGTTGATTTCAGAGCAGAGGGTTAAAAAAAATCTATGCAAAGTACTGGAGATAAAATGTATTTTCAGGGAGGGGTTAAGATTTTGGGGAATATTGCAGTGCATGTGTGAAAAAGGCAGACGTGTTCAGGGTAACGCAGTGGGGTTTAACTGGAGCAAGGGGAATGGAATCACAACAGCTAAGATTTAAACTGAGCATAAGGAAAATATCTTGGAAGTAAAATCTTTTCATCTGGGAAGTAATTTCCCAAGGTTGGTTGGGATTTAAGATTTCTGTGTGTTTTAGCCTCTCTATTACATCTGTCTTCCCAAACCACTGTGAGATAGGCAGGTACTGTTATCCCTGTTTAGCTGGCAGACTACTAAGGATGCTGCGTGACACGACTGCCAAGCTCTCATGGGCTGTTGCTACTGGCAGAGGATGGATCTGCTCTCCCACCTCCCTACAAGAGAGGACAGGAAAAGTGCCTTGAGTTGTAAAGAGATATGAGCAAAGGATCCAGATCATTAATGATGATGTTATTTTTTTTCAATGGGAAGACTCAAAGTAAGGTTATTTTTATTAATTGCATCAGCCCCGAATTAAAAGTGCTGTATTTTTTCATCTTATTTTCTAGCACTGAGGATCTGGTGACTTTCCTATATTTTAGCCTGAATGAGGCAGGTATCTCAAAGTACTAGATGTGCTAAAAGACTGCTTTGCCTGAAGTATGCCCTTGCAGTGTCCCGTTTTGCCCTTCCTTTTAAGTAATCGCTTTTATTGAAAAGGAGCAGGGAAATATATTTTTTTTCTTTTCTTTAATCATGTTGAAATTAGTAATAAACGCTTCAGAAGAAAACCATCAGTGTTTCCTTTTTTTTCACAGAGCAATTTCAGGATGATGGATATTTTTCCAAGAAATATTTCTTCATTAGTATCTTCTGTTTGGTGATGGCCTCATCAGGTGTTTTAGTGAATTCAGTGAGTCTTTTTAATTTGCCTGCTTGTTTCAGTTTAATTAATTTTCTTGTTAAGTTTTCAGTGATTAATGTGTCTAGAAAGGATTGATGTAAGTTAAAGATAACATTCCTGTTTCAGATAGCTGGAATAAATTGGCAGATCAAAACAGCAGCTATTACTTCTTCTAGGTTTTTAAAATAAAATTACTTCTTTTTTTTTTTCCCATCATATGATCCTTAAAGTCTATGAAATTGCTTTCCAGCTTCTTTAAGCTGTAATTACTGTATGAGGAATGAGAACCCTGGAGACCTTTATTTGTAAAGGCACTTGACAACGGACCCTCAGCAATGTGCCCTTCCAGTAGAAGGATCATTTCTGAGATACTGTAATTGATTCACTGTTTTGATTCAAAAAAGTTACCTTCAACACAATACTGGAAATAATCATAGTATTCTAAATATCAGTGACTAACGAATCTGTGTAGAGGAACACCAGCTTTTTGGAGAAGACCTCTGGAGGTCAGCTTTAAGTTGCTTTACTGCCAGACATTTTGTGTTTCATGATTAAGCCAATTGACATCACTTTATGCTCTTTTTTGAGACAGTAAGCTCTTCACAGTAGGCAGTGTCATTTACCATGGGTTTGTTCCAGCTTAGACTGAAAGTGTTTGGGGATCTCCAGATGATTGTGTAGTATAGATAACTGGCAAAAAATCTTGTTTCTTGTCGGCAAGATCCTTCCGTCAGAAACTCCAGAATACAAGACATAGAAGGCCTGTGTTTGCGGGTTTTTTATTTCTTTATAACCCAGAAGAAAAATAACTGGTGAAAGGTACAAACAAAACATGTTACAATTAAGAGGACAATATCAATAAAGAAGACCTGAAAAATCCGGCACTGCAGATGTGGGAGAGAGCAAGGTGCCTGGCAAGCACTCAGCAAACTGTCCCTGCTGCAAGGGTTGCCAGGCAGAATTTCGGAGCTGGATTTTGGGAGAGCAACCCAGGAGACTCCCACCGGCTCATCATAAGAATCCCTTCACACTGCATGCTCCAAAATTTTGGGAATTAAAAAACAACCTGTGTACGGGCTTAGGGAATTCACATTTTATGCCTACTCTGTCCTCCCTGTCATAGCTCAGCTGACTGTATAAATGTGTGTCTTGGTTGCCAAAGGTGCCTTAGGATATAGATTCAGTTTCTCTCTTGCCCAGTTTCCTCCTAGACACATGATTCTTGAATTTTTGGCCACCCGCTGACTAAGCTGTAACAGCTTTGTAGGTTGAATCTAGGTCTTCAGAATATTGGCAACAGAAATTAAACTATCAACATTAATCCATCAAAATAGCTGCTGTATGATTCAGAGAAGGAAACAATATACACCACTGACAGGAAAGCAATAAAATACTAATTAATGACTTAAGTAGAAGGATGAATAACAATATAAAGCATAAATATCTTGAAAAGAACATACACATATGTTTTAAGGAACTGTAAGAATAAGCAGAGAAAACATCTGGTCCAGTGGTATTCATTTTTTAATGTATCTTTAAATAATGGAGAGATTGCAGAAGTCTGGAAGAGCACTAATGTATTTTTGCAATTCATAAAAGTGAACAAAATGACTTGGTAAACCTGACACCAGTTGACCAGTCATCCAGAGATGCAGAACATGATCCCGTATTCAGTTGCTTAAGGTGCACTAGAAGCAGATCAGTAGATCAAAGGAGCTGACTGATGTCCTACATTTACAATATCTGCTATTTAAAGGTTTTACTTCTGACTGGCTTTAGTATGGTCCTTTGGAGTCAGTATGGCCCAATATAAACGTGTTCCTCCAGGAAAAGAAGGAGATGAAGTGAATTGGAGAGGAGGAGCTGTATTCAGAAAATCTGTGTCTCCACAAAGGATATAGAGGTCAAGACAGTTCAACAACAGTTTCCAGTTAGATACAATATACAACTCTGGTATATATACCACAAGAAATACTTGCAAAGTTCAGACAACACATAGATATGGGACTAACGTATAGGAAACTTTTACATTGTATGTTAAAATGGTGATCTGTGCACTGTAAATGCCTGATTTTTTTTTCTTTATTCTATTTTTTTAAAAAGAAAACCTTGCGGAAGATAAATCAAAGAGTGCAGAAAGGGACGAATAAATGGTCAAAAAGCTTCTACATCTACGATGTTAAGGAGTACTCTACACATACTTCTGCTTCTCAGCTTCTGATATGCTTTCTCCTCCTTACTGAGCTTGATTCATGGGCAGGCTCTCCTCTGTCTCTCACTTTAGGCGTGCTGGCAAGCTGCCATTCCTGGGCATTGAAAATACAAATTTATGTGTCAGACTGGGAAGAGGGAATGCTTCAGCATTGCCTTTCCTGTTAAGAAAAGGTGTACACTGCTGTGCAGTAGCTCTGTCCCTGCCTTTCTCCAGTCTCTTGCATTAGGTTTCTGGGCATGCCAGCTCTGAGATAGCATTGTGTGTCTCTGCATCCCAGTGCGTGCTCCTCTCCTCTCCTCTCCTCTCCTCTCCTCTCCTCTCCTCTCCTCTCCTCTCCCTTTCTCCTTCACCTGTTTTCAATCCTTTCCTCCACTTCAGGTGGTCCCTTTTGGCTTCAGACTCTGTAGAAGAGTAGTCAAAAGGATTATTATCAATACTACTAGTCTGTACAAAATGTTTTGTCTTTTGTTTATACAAGGAGTCTGTTTAACAGCATTTCTAAATACAAGTGCCTAGCTGTAACTGCAGGCGCACAAAGCATTTCAGCACAGAAACTGCTTGAGGTCAACTCTGAAGTGAAATCTAACATGACAATGAACTCTTTAAAATAGTCTATCAGTTACTCCATATGCCTGCTGTGAAGCGATAGCGATGTTGAGCGCAGGCACATAGAGAAAAATATGTCTATGAAAAGTTTATCGAGTTTGTCAGTAAAGGAAAGCCTGTGCATCAATAATAAATCAGCAGAAAAAAAAAAAAAAACAACAACATTCCAAACAAATCACACTATGGTATGTCCATAATACAATTAGCCTGTGCTTCAGGATTAATGCATTAATTTTATACTGAAATAGCAGTCAAGAGTTTTCATTCTAAATTCAGAACATTTGGAGTATCTTCTGTGCCTTTTCAATTTGTATTCACTTGCCTTTTTTTCTTTAAAAACAAATAATTGAGGTCTAGGAAGGTAATATTCCTGAAAGTAGATGATGTACTTGTGATAACACTTAACCACACCTTTCTAGCAAGCAAGACTTCATGCTTGAATAATAGGGCTTTCATAGATCTGCGATGGCTAATCAGAAATAGCATTGAGCAGGCATTAGAAGACACGACTTCTCTGCGATGGAAATTTACATTTCCTTCATTTGTAAATATAAAACCCAGATATTAATCACTTTAAAGTGAATCCCAGAAGATTTTCATTTTGCCAGGGCAATATTGCATTTAAACAAAACTGTTACTTAGAACAGAAAATATCTGTTGTCTCCTAACTCTGTGGTGCTTACTTGTCTGCTTATGGTTTTCATGGTGATTAGTGCTGTTATATATTTGAAAATTACAGCTATTGCAGGCTGTCTAAGCTCGATCAGAGACAAACTGGGTTATGCATTGCAAGCACAATTCTTTCACGAGAATAAGAGATTTTAATCTGCAAATACAGCATAATACCTATTCCTGGGTCAATTTCTGCTTTGCTCACTAAGGCAAATGGTGTAAATTGGTTTAAATAGGTGGTGGAATTGAAGTGACAAGAGTAATTTATACTACCTGAGGTTCTGTTCGCTCCTTTAAAAGATGAGACACTCTGTTAAAGTCCTTGCAGACTGGTCTAATTGGGCAGGCTTAAAGGATGCTCAGTGCTCTGGAAGTTCCCCCGGGTCCTGCAGCTCATTTTGTAGAGTCTGTGGGCAGAGTCCTGCAGGACGGCTCGGTTAGCAGCTGCCTTCCACCATGGTCTCCATAGCTATTTCCATTCTAGCCCTCCCACAGGGTTTTATCACTGTATTATTAAATATTGAATGTGCTCTTTGCACTCACAAGTATCTTTAGCACTCAGAAGCGTGTGAACAATTTGAGATATATCAGTATCTACCTAAAATCCTTTTTCTAGATAATGTTCACTGGTCCTGGAACAGGCATGATTTGCACAGACTGCTGCTAACAAAGTTTGACTCATGCACTATGCTTGTAGCAAATGATACCTTACTCTCAAATATGTGATGCCAGAACGCCCAAAGAACTCAAGTTTATGTTGTTTTACATATGACCCTTACTATTAAAGCACATACTTTAGAGCAATAAAAATTTTTCTATCGCAGACTTCTTAGTTGGGGAAAGAAGCATGGACAAGGAAATGAACAAAACCTAATTTGTTCCTTTTATTCTTGAAAAACGAGCAGAAATGTGTCGCTTGAGCACTCTTTTCTCAAGCGTTTTTCCCAGTGAATTACATAGTTTCTCTTGCATGCCACATGCATCATTAAACACTCCATGTATCTCCCAGTGCTTCTCCATCCTAACACCGAGGAAGCCAGTAATCAGATTAATCTTTGTCACCAACAATCACTTGTATATCTGTAAGGGAGGAACATTACATGTATAAATGCAGAACAGAAGTCAAAGGTTAAGCTGTGGGCTGCTAAATTAAGGGCATCTATCAGTACACTCAGTTTTCTCATACCTCTTCACATATTCCTGAAATGCTGTTATATTCAGGCATTTAAATGCTAATCCAGGGATCCAAATGATCGGTAGTTAACCATCTGCACTTGCTGTAAACAGTAATAGCAAAGAGAAAGCCAGACCTGCAACTATGGTTATCTACTCACTACAGGGCTCTGAGATGAATTTCTTTACACAGCCTTAACAGCATCCTTAAGGAGTCAATGCTTTCCCTTCTATCCAGGCATCCGAGCTATCCTTAACTCTTAACCAGAACTGGGAAATAGCTGGCTGGGCTTGCCTGAGACCGTCGGGATGCAATTGTTCGTTTAAACATTTATGTCTTTGTTGTGTGGTTGTATCTAAGGAGGAGGATTCCTGGTTTGTGGAAACACATACTGGAGGAGTCTCCTGCAGCTCGCATGGAGATCTTCCCCTTGCAATTCTGTTTTTCTGTGCTGCTGAATCCTAATGGTCTTCTGACCTCAGTGAGTTCTGTGTTGGTGAAAGCCCATGCTGCTTGCAAAATGCAAGATGGTGTAAAGAGGCAAGTGCTGTTCAGGGTGAGGAGGAACGTGTATTCTTGATTAGTTTTTCTTATATTGCATGTACTTCTTTGTAAGTAAAACTGCAGAACCATGTAGGTATAACGTGAAGAACACATTATGCCGCTCATGTTAAAAATTAACTATTTTACTTTATCACGTGTTTCTAGGCATTGCAGAAGAATTAGATCTTTGGCAGACAAAGTAGAGAGTACTTTACAGTGACCCAGATAAGCAAGATATGGCTGGGAAATGCTAATAAGCATTTTACCTCTCAGCTCTCTTTCTGCATGACTGATCTATCACTTAATAGCGCACATTGCTATGCAGGTATCCTTCCTTTTCATGATCCGGTATTCCACCTAATAAGCCCTGCCTTTCCGCTGGGCTTGTTAACACAAGCACCGTGTAGCATTAATAGCTGTTACTGTTTTCAGTTCTTCCTTTTGCCTGGCCATGGTGGTTACCGGACAACACCTATTCTGCATTTGAGCCACGTCCTCTGCATGAAAGTCCCACAGCCCAGAAAAACAGATATAAAAACCAACCCAGCTTCCTGGTCCTGACAAGCCGGTGCCAAGGCTCCAGGTGCCAGAGATGCAATTTTCAGTCCTCCTGATAAGCCAGAGCGCTAAAGTGGCGAGAGGCGGTGTGCTCGGCTGTTAGGGCTGAGCAGAGAGGGCTCCTCCAGTTCTGCAGTTTATGCTGCATTTTAGGAAGCCTTCAGGGTGAAAAATGTGATTAAACACGGTGTGTAAAAATGAGAATGTGGGGTTTATTTTCTCTTCTGTCCAAGCCCCAAAGGTAGTCAGCTGATAAGGATATTTGGGCAAAACAGGTGAGATTTCACAGTTTCTCAAGTATATTAAGTTTGTTTACCTGATAAAATATTTTAAGAATATAAATATGTCTAAACATTTTTCCTCTTTACTATTTAAGTAGCTAATTTGGCATCTACAGCCAAAACTACTGCTGAAGGGAGTTTTCTGGATTTATTTCAGAAAAAAACTAAGTAATTTTGTCTCTTTTCTGCTAAAAACATTGCTCAATAGGGAAAGATGTCTTTCATTTAAAACAAAATGATAGGATACTCTCCACAGAGGTGCAAGGTGTGAGTTTTCTCTCATGCTGAGGAAAAAATGGAGCTTGGTCTCATGTTCTGTGTAAGTGCTTACCTCCTGGTACCAAGAGATGGTGTGTGTTTAGAGGGAGCGGGAAGGTTCCCAATGCACCTCGCCCCAGGCCTGGGCTTTTAGGCAGGTGTTAGACATCCTCTGGAAATGGATATGAGTCAAAGTACTTGGGAGGGCAATGAGGAATTATTTAGTGTGGGGATTTTACTTGGGTTTATGTCTAAGGTAGGTGTCAAGCTACTTACCGTTGTCAGGAGTGAAGTATTTCCTCGTATGTCCAGAAGAGAAACTTGAAGAGCATCTTGATTTCCTGTGTCTCCAAAGCAAGGTGGCAACAAAAAGTAGATTTCAGGAAGCTGAGGCTTCATTTCAGTCCTTTTCTGGGTACTCCCGTCTTCCGTGACTCTGTTTCATCCTCTATTAAATTTGACTAATAGTATCTACGTCATGAAGGATTTCCAAGTCCAAAGTAATTAAGTCTGAAAAGCGTGTTGAGACATTCAGATGGAAAGCGCTGTCTAACTGCACTGGTATAATTATACACTGCATAACTGATCCAAGTACCAAAGAAAAGTGGAACACGAAAGAACAGCTAAATTTATCCTAGAAAATGGGTTCAGCAGTTCAGCATTCAGATTTAGATCAGTAGAGCAGCCTCTCTGCTGTTAAAAGCCACGTAATCAGCTAATTTTGGCTGATGTACTATCAGTCGTTGTGAAGTGCGTTTTTATGTGCGTTGGTTTAGTTATTAATTAAGAGAAGTTTTAGCATACAATTAACATATGGTTTTGTTTTAAAAATGTTCTCTGGATAAAGCATTTCTTGCTTGATTTCAATTCTTAAATATTTTCCTTCCATTAAACTTACCATACTTTTTTGTTTTACAATCCATACACAGATCATAGCATTGATGGAGTATTTTTAGGATATTAGAATGAACAATTTTGCACAAATTTTACATACTGCAAATGAAAACTGAGAAAATATTTAAAATTTGCCTGGTGCTGTGCAAAGTTGCTGACTGGGCTACAGGTACGGTATTTAATCCCTTTGCCTTTTTCACCACCAAGGTATAAAACAAATGCCAGTGTAATCTGGTTTATAAGACAGCTAATGTGTTGTGTTTCCCAAATTCTGATAGCACTGCTTGTGCAAACTGAGATTTTATAGCACACACTCATGCATTTGAAATGAATTGGTACCATGATGGGACCAGTCTTTTTGCCGTGGTGCCCAGTGACAGGACAAGAGGTAACGGGCACAAACATGAACATAGGAAGTTCCATCTAAACATGAGGAGGAACTTCTTTCCTTTGAGGGTGGCAGAGCACTGGAACAGGCTGCCCAGAGAGGTGGTGGAGTCTCCGACTCTGGAGACATTCCAAACCCGCCTGAATGCCATCCTGTGCAACCTGCTGTAGGTGACCCTGCTCTGGCAGGGGGGTTGGACTAGATGATCTCCAGAGGTCCCTTCCAAGCCTGGTGATTCTGTGATTCTGTAATTGTGTTCACAGGTGGAGATGTTGCTTATGTTTTTCCCAATCCCAGCAGTTTAAGAGGTCCAGTAGCTTTTACAACTGACTTTTTTAAAAGACAGTAGCCCCTTTAGTAAAAGAGATAGTATAGGTATGTAGCTGGAATTTATGCTAATGTTGCAGGTGTGCACATCAAAGTAGTGCTGAACAGAACCTTTGACTTAAAAAGAGGATTATAAAAGCAACCACCCAACCCCATCCCATTACCAAATTCAGGGCAAAATTTTCAGTTAGTGTTAATTGAGCTAAGGCTATTGCAGGCACTGGAGAGATGGTAATTTATACTGGTTGCGCACCTGGCCCAGTGAGTTAAAGCATGAGTATCGTGTCCTTCCAACTCTTTTTCACAGCAGAAGCAAGCAGAAGGGGCTGTCCTCAGCTGGTGGCTCTGTGTCTTGTTGAGCGCTGAGTGACAGTGCCAGACTACACTGGGGGACAATACTTCAGCCAAGTAAAAGTGTCCGGCCTGGGAAAGAAATGAAGCAATGTACACAAACCGTGCTCTGCAGAATGCTATCCTGTTGTAGGCTTAAACACAGGGATAAAGATCATCCCAATGTACAACACTGAACTCATGGAGTTCTCAGTGCTGCTGCTTAAAATGCACGTACTTCTCATTGCTTGCAGTGATTATTAAAAATACTATATGCTTAAGAACATTAAGAGTGTAATTCATATTATAATACATTAATGATGTTCAGAATTCTTCTTATGCTTTTAAATCCCAATGGGACTTGCGCTTCTGGGTGATGTAGTGGTTGTTGAGTTTTAAGTGCTAAAATAAATACTGCAATTACCGCTGGATAATGAAAGGGCTGACTGGTTAAGTTCTGCTCCGTCACTGGTTTATGCTTGTTGTGCGAGAGAGAAACACAGGAGAGTGCTACTGCTGCTCATTCATACTGCAGCAATCAGAGCCTTTTATTCCTACCAGATGCAGAGAAATCAAGCATAAATGTTGGAGTACTTACCTAAAAATTGATTTAAAATAAAATCTGCGTTGAGACTGGTAGTAATAAAGCCGCCTAGGGAAAAGAAAAATTCACAAAAGATAAGAGTAATAAAATTGAAAATAAAATTATGTTAGGTTTTTTAAGTTGCTGCTGTTGCTACTTAGTGGAATGGGTACTTAAGGATTTTCACTTTTTTTAAAACAAGAAGAAATCTTTCCTGTCGGTCTAAACTATAACTTAATGTATAAAATTGAAATTACTTTTTACTTTTCCAGATAAAGGCATTACAGCTGAATTATTCCGTTTGGGTGAAAAATTCTAACTGGCACTATTTTTTTGAGCAAGTTGTTATGCCTGTATTTCAATTAGAGCACATTGGTAAGCATAATTAATGTGCGTTTTTAAAAATCAAATGCATAGCAGCTGTTGGGCTGGATTTGACTCTGTATATATATATACGATAATTTACTAACGTTACTACTCGAATTTGCTTGTTTGTTTCTTTATTAGAGGTTTTCTTAGCAAATGGGCTGACGGTATTTTTGTTCTTTGTCTCTCCCTCTCCAGTGGCAGGGTCAGGGCTGCCGTCCCCTTCCCCTCGCCGCCAGAAGGGACAGCCGGCCCCCTGCTGGCGGGCGGGCTAGCCGGGGAGGGGGGGCTGTGGCCACGGGGCTCGCCAGGCAGCGCTGTGCCAGTGACGTACCGCACCAGAGGCGCTGTTTTACCTTTAAACCCTGCTGAAGGTGGAAACTTTGGGTTGGGAGGGGATCAGTAAAAGACTTTATGATTCTTTCTGGTTGTTTCGGGGAGAGAAAAAGACGGCAGCGGAGCCAGCTGCCCTGGCGCTGCTGGGCACAGGGGGACGCAAGGCAGGTGTGAGGTGGGGTGACCACAGACGTTCTCTGGAGAGCGTTCCTGCTTTTGTCTGGTTCAGGGCTTTTGGGGCCGTTTGTTTTCATGGAATCATAGAAAACCTCGAGACCGAAGGGACCCATAAAAATCATCAAGTCCAACTCCCTGTCCCTCCCAGGAATACCTAAAACTAAACCATGGAAATAAGAGCGTTGTCCAGATGCTCTTTGAACTTTGAGAGGCTTAGTGCTGTCACCTGGACTTGCCTGGGCAGCCTGTTCCAGTGACCGACCAATTACTGTTAATAATAATAATTGTTGTGTTTGTTTATTTGGCTTTTTTTTTGTTTATTTTTTAAATTATTTATTTTCGGGGGGGGCGGGCGGGGCTGGCTTTGGCCTGTCACTGAGCACTGTCTCGCCGAGGTCTGGAGAACCAGCGAGCCGGGGCTGCAGCAGCTCCCGCCCGCCGGCAGCCCGCGAGGCGGCCCGGCCCGGCCCGGCCCCGGCAGCGGCCGGCAGGTGGCGCTGGCGGAGCGCAGGCGGCGGCCGGGCCCCGAGTGCCCCCCCCGGCCTCGCGTTTTGTCCCCGGCCCCGCGTTTTGTCCCCGGCCCCGCGCCACCCCTGGCCCCAAACCGTGCGAGATCCCCTCGGAAAGGCTTTCTGAAAGTACCGCGTCCGGCTGTGGAGCCCCCAGCATAAGAAGGACACGGACCTGTTGGAGCAGGTCCAGAGGAGGGCCACGAAGATGATCAGAGGGCTAGAGCCCCTCTGCTGTGAGGACAGGCTGAGAGAGCTGGGGTTGTTCAGCCTGGAGAAGAGAAGGCTCCGGGAAGACCTTATAGCCGCCTTCCAGTATCTGAAAGGGGCCTACAAGAAAGCTGGAGAGGGAATTTTTACAAGAACATGTAGCGATAGGATGAGGGGTAATGGCTTCAAACTAGAAATGGGTAGACTTAGATTAGATCTCAGGAAGAAATTCTTTACTGTGAGGGTGGTGAGACACTGGCACAGGTTGCCCAGGGAAGCTGTGGATGCCCCATCCCTGGAAGTGTTCAAGGTCAGGTTGGATGGGGCTTTGAGCAACCTGGTCTAGTAGGAGGTGTCCCTGGCCATGGCAGGGGGTATGGAACTAGGTGATCTTTAAGGTCCCTTCCAACCTACACCATTCTATGACTCTGTGCTGATTGATTTTTTTTTTTTTTTCCTCTGAAGACAGAAGTCTGTGGGAGTCACTGAGAGAGCTCGAGGTGTAAATCACTGTGCGTGCTGGGTATCCGGCTGGCCTTTGCTGAGAATGCTGGAGGGTAAAGAAACCCTGGCTGTTTTGATTGCTACCTGTGTTACCGTACTAGCATCAGAGACGGTGTTGATGCAGGAGCTGTACAAACAGAAAGCTAAAATGAAGATATTTGCCCCAATTTCTTAAGATAAATGGTAACAGATAATGTACAAGGGATGAATGAGCCAGTGTCAGTTATCACAACAGGAAGTTGTCTCAGGATACTGCCAGAGCACGACTTTTGTCAGGGTTTGGGTGTTTTTTTCCTTTGTTTTACTAGGAAGAAGGAAGTTTGAGTTTTGTTTTAGCCCACAGAAAGATTTTAGTTAGGATGAGTTACTTTACAACTGAGGCTGTGAATCATCCAAATATCAGTTAATGCTGGTGGAACTCACAGGTATGGACAATGTAACCTGGAGATAAGATGTAGAGGGGAGAAAAAAAGAAAACCGTAGTCAAAGCCCTACAAAACTCACATAAACAATCCTGCATAAAAATTACAAGGTTCTGCTAAACTTGATGTAGTAGAGATCAAAGCAATGGGAGGAGAACTAGGAAAGGATGATATCAGAGACACTGAGAAAAAAAGTATTCTCAGGAGAACCTTTGTGCTGGAAGTGATGTGTTTGAAAGATGAAGTCGGAAGATGGATTCTTGAGACTGGTTAATAAAAGGTTATTAAGAGAATTAATGATTTTATTGTAAGCATATTGTAAGGAGAAAATCTGATTACAGCTGACCGGTCATCTCATTAATGAACTGTACTTAGCTCATATGATATGTTTTATTTTTATTCTCAAAACTGAGCATTCAGAGCCTCTAATGCATCTTCCTGCAGACCACATACTTGATAGAAGTGGCAAGGTTAGACAAGGAGATATTTATTCATAAGTGTCAGAGACAGTTAGGAAACTAGAGAATTCTTAGGATGTTATCGCCAGTCACTGACCCTGAAAAGATTGACATATGATAACGCTGTGAGACAGCCAGGTTGGGAGTTACTCTGGTTTGAGGTCATGCCTCTCTGCTGGTGAGAGATGACTCTTACTCTAGCTTTGTCCTCCAGAGTGAGAGTCATTTCTTCCTCTGTGCTTTGATTTTGTTCTTTAGGTACAGATACATATTTCAAGGTGTGAGTCTGTCTAGGAAAGAAGTTTCTGAAAACGTTATTCCGATCCAAAAAGTATATTATGGAGAAAAAGCTATGAAGAAGAAACTCTCCAGAAACTGTAATATTTTATTTGCTTGCAACTTGAAAATAAGGACAAAATAATACTAAGCATATTATATCCTTGCATCTGAAGAACAGGGCTATTAAGCACGTGCTGGGCATGTGTCCCAAAACAATTGTTACCATTTAATAAATTACCATGATATCCTAAATTCTGGATTTCTTGTACATATTTACGATCCATATGCATTTCAATATGTGTAAACTATGGCCATGGAATGGTTGTTCAGCTCTGGAAATCGTTTCTTTTCTGGTTCCTGTAATAAGGGTAAGTTGAGAAGCAAGGACTCAGTGTGTCTCAAAAATAAGCCTTTTCCTGGGAAACTGGTGAAGAGCTAGGAGTGAAAGGTTTTATATTTTAATGAGATGAGTCAGAAACATTTCATTAATAATGTCTTGTAAAGCGTGTTTTGGATAGGAAATTGTCCAAATAATATAAACAGTTTTTACTGTGCATTTGAGATACTTTCATCATTGATATCGTGTAAATGTAATGGTAAAAACTGGACTCAGTATTCTGCTGATGAATCAATGATTGGTCTTATAAAGAAATAATATGTGAAGTAACAAATGGGAGGAAGGATAAAATCAGCATCTGTTATCTGTTAGCTAGTCTCATGATTTATAAAAACAAACAGCCAGTTAAGTCTTCAATAGAAATTTATGAAAACCCTATTAATTAACAGAGACACATTGTGGTTTGAGGCAAATTTCTCTTTAGGATGATGTAAAATATCGTCAATAACACACTGTGTATGAACCTGGTAGACCACAGCAGCCCCTCTGTTGGTGGGAAATAACGTATATAATCAAGATGAGCCTTGGCAGAGAGCCTTAAACCACTAGAAGATAGGAGTCCTAAAAGAGGAGCTAACAGACAGAATGTTATCCGGAGGCCACTGGGGTATTATATGGAATACTGAGCACGCTGAGAATTAATGGAAAATGCATATAGGCTGGCTGAAATACAAATTATTATCTTGTACGTGTATTTACATTTCCTTCCCACTCTGCAGTGCTGTGACTCCAAGCTGGCTGAGGACTTTAGTGCAGTTGTGAAAAAAACATTTTCTTGATTCACCACGGAGATCTAGCTGGTAAAGATAGGCAATTTAAACCATTGCCATCGAGAAGGCCACAGGATTTTCCTATACAAGCAGAGCCCCATTGCCACAATGTAGCCTCAGGTCATTGACTCTTGCCTCTTCCATACTGCATACTTTTTGAGCTTCATGAGCCCATAGCTGCTGGAGAAATGCTTCTCTGCATACTTGCTGCCCTGCGTCTTTTGGGTATCTGAGAACTGTGGTAAGAAGCTCCCATACCAGAAGGCAGCAGGGATCTTACATTTTATTTCAAAAGTATTTGCACCAAAGGGCTTCTGGTTAGAACAATTGACTTAATCTGTAAAAAACTAAGGAATCCAGATTTCAGAAAAAAAGTGATACATAAATTGCAGGTTTTCATTGGTCCCAAAGTAAAGATCACTGCGTAGCGTAGCATCATGTTCCCACTATAGCTTTGTTAATCAGTTCTTTTCAGAACCTCTGATAAAACACCTCATAAACAAGGAGAAGCCAAAACAAAGATGAAAAAGTTAAATTTTGAATGCGAACTTAACAGTGCTTAATGGGAAGGGTCTGATGGCCTTTTGTTGTCCTAAACTCACCCCATTGGTCTTGACTGTAAATTCACCTTTTTTGATCTGTGTCAGAAATCCTCAGTCAACAAAACAGGAAGCATTTATCATTTTGCTGTTACTCATATTTTTCTCAACTTTTTTTGTATTAGTCATCAGGCTTGTGGCAACAATTTATGAATGTTGAGGTCTGAATATATTTATTTTTATGTGACATCATACTTACATATCGCTAATCAGTATGTCCCTAGAAATGAGGCAAGGAGACATGCTATGGGTCTTGTTTTGCTGTCAGTGTATTTATTTTGCCCACTCCCACCTGAGCGCACAGAAGATATAACTAAATCCTGCTGAGAAGGAGCTGCCCAGAACTTTTGTTCTCCATCGTTAGACCAAATTGCCCATGTGTTCCTAGCTAAGGACTTCCAACGTGGAATTTGTTTCATCTGGTTTCTTGAGGAGGTGCAGGTTTGTGCATGGGAAAGGTTTTGAGGCCATGAAGATGACTACTTTTTGGCACACGTCGTTTTTTAGCAGAGTCAGTTTACTATGTTCTACCCCACTGAAGGACGGATATCCAGAATATGCCTGTTTGCTTCTCTCAGTACAGGAAAGGCATCCTGGAGCAGCCCCACAGCCCATCCCTTGGTAGCCTCTCTCCAACAGAGTCAAAAGCAGATGTAGGAGAGAGTATAAAACCAGGACAGACATAGTGGTACTTCCTCAAAAGGCTCTTCTTGCCTCCAGCAGTTTGCAATCCAGGAATTTCCCCAGTCACAGATGGTTTTAATTGCATTAATAACCCTCGGTAGATTTTCTTCCCATGAATATGTCTAGTCTGTTCTAAGCAGATGTAAACTTTTAGCTCTCTCAGTAAGTTGTGACAAGTTCTGCAGCCTGTCTGGTGTGTGAGGAAGCATGTCCTCTTTGTTTCAAAGAATCCCGCCTTAAGCCTGTAGTGGAAGAGCCAGAGATCAAACAAGGTCTGGTCATCCTCTCTGTGCCAATCATGTTTTTGTAGGTTGCTATCATATGTTTAATCAGTGGTCCTTTTCAAGTTGATAATAATACACACTAAATTTAATTTTATAACAGCAGCCCTAAAATTATCTTCTGTAATATAATGCCTTACAGTCGTTGACTTGGACTTTCCTTTGTGTCTGTTCATAAGCATAGTTTACACAGTGCTGTTGCTAAAGCTCACTGAAGTGTCATGCTATGTCCAGTTTTAGTTTGAAACCAGGCTTGTGTGTGTGTGTCTTTATTAAATCTGTTACTTTTTGCCTGTAAGAGAGATTATAAAGCAGTTTAAATTTAAATCATAGCATGAGCTATGCAATCCATATTAAAATAAACATAAGCTGTTTCAATAATAAATATCTATTATAATTAGATCTGGGAGAATATTTGGAAGATGCTTAGGTGCTTTAATGGTAGAGTGGGTTTCTGGGGAAATAGACAGGTATGAAAATGAGACTTATTAAACAAGCCAAGTCCCCAGACAGTATCTCACTCAGCATGACCACCGCTCATTCATGGGATGAGTTATAATTGACAGTCCAGGATTCTTCATCTGTTGTAAAGTGATGCTCCCCTGTTTGGATATGTGTTTGGATAACATTACTAGTAATGATTAACTCTGAAAGTACACAAGTGAGAAAAAAAAAAAAATCTAGTATAAAATTTGGATGGAAGTCAACTGAAACTAAAAGCAGTGATACAGGGTTTCCAAAGCTAATCTCTAGAATAATTACAGTTTTCGGTTTAGTGGGGATGAGGGATACAGTTAAATCATGTACCCCTCAGATCACATTGCAACTGTGTGAAGAGTGATGCTTCACCAGGGTTCTGTATTATGCTTCAGGACGCAGCCCGATGTAAAGACCAAAACCTTACAAATTCTATTGATTTCTCTGCAGTTTACTACCGCTTTATCAATAGGTACAATATAGTCTTTTCCTTATTCTTCATTTAAAACCTTATTATAGCACACCCTTTCCAAAGGGCGCACTGAACCTGAACAGTAGAACCAGTGCTAAAAGCATAGTGGGTATTTGTGCTAGCAGTGTCCCTGATTAAGATCAAATGCTCATGGTGATCACCATAGTACGTGTCACAAGCTAAGGTTCATACATTTTGGGGTTATTCTCCATTTTTAGATGTGATGGACCAAAGAGAGAAAGAAAAACACTTACAGAATGGTGGTATCCTCAAGCATGCCTCTGGAAGTGGCAATAAGCCTAGCTGTGAGTTTAGCGTTCTCTCCCTGCTGTGGTGCTGTTGATGATATTGTAATCTAAAGTTGACTATAATACTCTGGGGGAGTTGGATGTGTTGCATGCAGTGCGCCTGTCTGCTCCTTGGAAGCAAAAGGAAGTTTGCAGTGAAAATGAGAAGCTGTTACCATCAGCAGAAATTCACCATGTGAGCATTACACTTGGCAATTTTAAGCTTTGCATCATTGTCAAGGAGTATGGGAAAATTAACTGAATTGGTACAATCTTTCATTTAGAGTTAAACTTAATAGGCAATTTCTTATTGCTATCAGCTTATGTTATTTACTGGGTTACTGTTTCCAGTGTTTTATCAGCCTTACATCACCTGATCTTACTGAGAAGGGTCTAAATTCAGATTCTATCTACTTAGCTCAGATTTCTCTGTCAACTTTATTAGAGATAATTATGAAAGTCTGAAGAATGGAAAAGCTAATTAAAAGTCTACCTTATGTTTTTAAATTGTTTTGTTTCGTTTTGTTTAATCAGCAACAATTATATCTAATACTAGGTAAATTTCTTATATTCATACACTTTGGTCATAAAAAGAACAACATAGAAAACCTTGTATTTCATAAAGGAATTGAATGAGCAATGTATCCTGTTATGACAGGCTGTGAAGAACACCAAATATCGGAGGAAGTTCGGTAACAAGTTCGGAAGAAACTAGAATTTCTTAATGGGATAATAAAAGAATAGAAAAGCTATAGCTTGGAGACAAAGTGTGGACAAGAGATGTTAGATTTTTCAGAAAATTAAGCATCTTCCTTTTCATTTTTAATTGTCACAGATAAGTAGTATGTCTGGTTTTATCACAGTTGAATAAAAATCCTGTGGTGACAGGGAGTTTTATTTATAATAGGTACTTCAGTTCCTAAGCCACAATATCAATTTATGCTTGGTTCTGTTTGCATAATATTTTATGAGTGTCTGATTAAGCCTTTATTAAGCTTATTTCATGAGGCTTAATACATCTGCAGTGCTGGTTCTGCCTTTGTATTGAGGATATTGTTACAGTTATCCTCATTCGTCATGAGATTCATTTCATTTGATAAGTAATGTTGGCAAACTAATAGATGTATTCTTAAACTGAATAATGCAATGGTTTTAAAGCACTCCAAAAAAAATAAGCTTAAGACAGAAGTTAATACCTCGTCGTCATAAATATAGCTCATCATCATAAAAATAGCACAACTTGCTAAAAATGATCCTAATTCATGTCATGCAAAACTGTCATGTATTATTTAGTCCATCTTCTTATGATAAATGAAACTTAACTCTGGTCAACATGAAGCTAAAAAAAAGAAAAAGAAAGTTAAAAAAACCAAACCAGTCCCTTCTTTCCCTTTATGCAGCTCAATTAATAGAGAATAATTAAATGTTTTTTGGGTTTGTTTTTTTTTTTTCTTCTCTGTTTTCCTGTGGGAGCCTGTCTTTGGACTTTTTCCCACACTAGTCACATACTCAGTGTTCCTGACATCTTCATAATGACTGCATAAACACAACTGAACCCCAAGCCTTCTTTTTAGTAGGTGAACTGAAGAACCAGGAGCTTACATGGTGTGATAAAGGTCACAGGCAGAATTTGGTGTTAGTTTTCATCCCTATGATGATCGATTTTTGTTGTTAAAGAGATGCCTTAGGAAAATTAAGTATGGCGATCACGTATGTTTATTAAAGCCAGTGTTATTAAGACCATATTAAGTATATAAGAGCATATTAACATTAAGTATCTCTTAACACAAGTGTCAATATTAGAACATTTTCTTGGTGCCTTTATAGAAGAGTAGTGAAAATGAATATTTTGAATCCCAAGTAGAATAATGTTCTTTATTAAAAGAAGGATTATCAGTTCATAAAACACATTGCTGACCACATACTTCAAATCTCTACCAATCAAATTACTTGTTTTGTACAAGGTCATATTTAAACTTACTCTGGTTCCTTTTGGATGGGAAGAAGTTAACATTAAAGTCTCCCTTTTTCCTATAAGTCCACAGAAGTTGAATAAATAAAGCAGTCAGAAAACTCCAAACCTGATTCTTCAACAGAGTTGCTTCACAGTTGCAGCGATAATCTGAACACAGACCAAAGTCACTGGTTCATACCTTTGGGAAAACTGGTTGTTCAGAGAGAAGCTTTTCATTATGTTCTTGTCTTGTATTGATGGACAACTAAAAATAAACCAGACTAAAATTAAGGAAGCAGAGGTACTCTACGTTACAGTGACTAGGCAGGTACAGATGCTTACTCTGGTCTTCCTTACTTGATCCCATAGCCTAAAGGCTGAACGATATCATCCTTAGTAGTATCTTATCAAGGGCAGGGTTTGAAACAAGGCAGCCTGCTCTTCTGCTGTCAACTGGTCCTGTAGATGGATCATTCATGGTAATTTTTTTTTAAGGCATAAAAGTAAAATACAGGAAGAAAAGCTTAACTTGCTTGTCTCTTAATTCCTCCACCATAAGGTTTGCTACCTAGATATTTATAAAATTAAAGGAATACATGGAACTCACCTGTAGAAAAAAGCATCTTTCTTACTAACAGAATATTGCCATTTTCTCCACTGTCCAATGTTACTGGGAAATGATTATCCAAAAGAATAATTTTATCATAAAACTTGCTGTCAAAGCAACAATTCTATTTACTTTTTCCAAAGCTGGCACACTGCTAATGAAGCTAGCTATATATAAAAAAGGAAAACATGCATGAGAAAGCTATATGGTGGATAAAACAGGTTTATGCTGAAAGCCTCTTCATCTCCATGCTTCTTGAGTTCTGGAACAATGTCATTAATTATCTTGGCTAATTTCCTCCCCTAGTATCTCAATGTGGCCTTTCGTGCATCATAAACCATGCCACAAGTTACTCTAGTACTTACACACTATCTAGCTTAATTTCACATTCATAATTACTTTCCTATGCATTGCCAAGGTCTGGATTTCAGTAGCTGACTAATTAAAATATTTGTGCGTCAAACCATCTGCATGCGTACCATGTCTTTTCTACTCCTGTGCCCTGTATCCTGGTCTAGCTTCTATGAAAAACATGGAAATGTGGAATTCAACTGGCTATTGAACACACACGATTTTTATGTCATTTGTTGCACTTGAAAATAGGATAGTAGCTACTAACAGGCAAATCAGAAACCGTTGCTGTCAGGGCTTGATGCACCTAGAATTTGCTGTGTGACACTGCTGTAGTGGAAAGGTTTATAGGACTGAGAAAGAAAAGATATTGCTGCACTTTGTAGAATTTAACCTGGGGTACTGGAGGATGATGGTATTACCATTACGTGAAATAAATGATATTGAATAAAATTGCCATAAAATTGGAAGTTTGGGGTTTTTCTGTTTTTCCTAAAGCTGCATCATTTTCATTTAGCCATCAGATGGGCAGCTGTTGTAAAAACCCAGATAGTTTTGGCTCTACCAAGTAAATGCATAAGAATACTTATTGATTTTATATAAACGAGATATGGATTTGTAAATGGTTTACAAAATTTATTCTAGATTTCTTTACACATGTATTCTTCCTGTTTTTAAAACTGTTTACCTTAACATTACTCTTTTCAAGAAGAGGAATGTTCAAAACAAAAAAGTATGAAAACCTGAAAATTGCTTGCCCCATGTTTTCCACTGCTTTACCCTGCTTCTGTTTCAAGGTGTGAAGCACCAATGTTTATTAGGACCAGTGCCCTACCTGAAAGTTGGACTGAGGGAAGGATTTCTTGGTTCTGATGTTACACAGGCATCAGTGTTTATGTAAATTTGACAAATGTTGCTATTTTCTATGTCCCGGAGAGAATACTTCATCGGGTTTGTATGACCCATAGTTAAGGTAGAAATTCAGTGTCTGACACACGCAGAGGAAAGCAATACCTTTGCCTGTTAAGTATTTTTGAACTTTGATCATACTCAAAAGCTTTAGAGTTGTATTAGTCATATACATATTTGCCTTTCTTAGAAACATGGAATTATTTAGGGTGGAAGGGAACTTGGGAGGATATCTGATCCAGTTGTCCTGTAACCCAGAGGTTATGAATATGAAATAGAAATATGGACGAATAAAGAATTTAACATTTTTTTCAAGTGATTACCCTGTTTGAGCATTGTTCTGTCAATCAGACATCATCAGGTGATAATCGTTAAGGAAGAAGAGGTTAATCTTTTAACACTTAGATAACTTCATTTAATTCCCAATGAGCCACAGGTGTCTGTTCAGATCTACAGTTTGATGGGAGATGTAAAAGAGGCAGTGACTTGCTGAAATGCGAGGAGTTACAAGTCTTTATTCTTCTGTGTATTTCTGCCTATCCCAGTGTCCCTTCTCATTATTGTATCAAATAAGAAAACTTGGCATGCAATATTCTGATCCAAGAATAATTACAACACTTAGCCAAAGTGTTTTAAGATTTCTTTCAACTTTGTGCAGACCTTTTTGTTTTTAAAAAAATAATTACTATTCCCGATTGTTGGGAAAGCTGCTGCAGAAAGATCTAAAATTACTAGCCATTAAGAAAATCAACAAAGCTTTGAACTCAAATTTGTTTTTCCTTTTTTTTTATTTTATTATCAGCTGCTCTTCTGATTGTAATGTAGTGAGACATATTATGGATGATTATATTTTGAAACATGAAATGATTAAATAATGAGATCATGTATTAATAACTTTTAGAGTTATTAGGGAAATCTCATTGCTTAAATAATGCATTAGGCCATTGAGTCCAAGGGCAATGTTGTAAAGTTACATGTTTTGAAGTTAATATAGTAAGAAGAGATTATTTTATTATCTTTTATAATTTATTTGTTATTCCATCCCAATCCATATGTAGACATACATATTTTAAAATAATATTATTACTAATATTTTTATGTATTAGCATACCTGTACTATGTTTACTTCATTAACAACCAGTTTGTTTTCTTCTTCAGTATCAGTATTTCCATGTCTAAGAACAAACAAAGAATCAGAGTGAAAGAAATTAAGGTTATATCAAAGAGGTGATAGAATCCTGGGACATTCCAGGTTGAAGTCACAGTTTATACCTGGCACTGCTTCAGTGAGACAGAAAGAAGCTTCCAGAAGTGAATAATCAGATTATGTCTATTGCTTGCGCTCCTTTATTAGTTCATCTACAACAGTCTACAGTAGAAGTGTGTTGCTTATTAATTTGGCGTGACACTTGTGATTTTCTATGCTTATCTCAGTGTATAGCATGGAAGAAAATTCAGTAGAACAAAAAGTCCGCTCTCTAGAATAAAGATATAAATAATATTTTATGTCTAAAAATTATATTAACTATTATACTATATATGTATATAAATTAAAATATAGCTATATTTTTTCCCAAGGATGTAATTCGATTTTACTGAAGAATAAGGGAAATTTTGGCATTTTACTGTATCAGATACTGTATCAGATGTATCAGACCTGCTAATCAGCACACGAGAATTCTACATGCAGAGCAGGTCTGGATGGTTTCTGGTCAGTATGGGACAAACCCGTATATTAAACGCTGAAACTGAAATGAAGTATTAGTTCTACCCATTCTGTCAGCTTGGTCTGGTAAGAGACTTTTGAAACTATGACCATTTATAGACTGTGTATGGTCCAAAGAGGGATGAAGTTACCTTAAAAGGGCAGCCTCAGTTCTGCTGTTTCCCAATTTTTGCCTGGTAGCTTTGCAAGAGTTTTCTATGTATATGTGGAGCAGGGCAGGGGCACGTACGCACTCACAGCTGGTTACACTTGGGAGTGACTTGCCACAAGGTGGAGTGTGTGTTGTTTACTAGCTGACTGTTTATTGTTCGCCGTGATGTTTACATGAAGAATCTGCTTTTCATATTAAATTGTCTAGCTGTGGTTGCTTTTTGGCTTTGTGTAATTTCTTGAAATGTATTTTAACAAGCTTTAGATTTCTGTCTTTGGCTTTTAGTTAGTTTAGAGTTGTGATTCATGGAAGTTAAGCAAAACCAATTTATTTGTTGCGTACGATTACTGAATTATTCATTTCAAATATGTAAATAACTATTTCTATTCATAAGTATGTTGAAGAACAAACACCCCTGAGAATGCATTTACTAAAAATATGCATAAAGACATGTATTTCGATATGTGAGTAGTTTGGAAACCAGCAGGTAGGAGAACTTGCTTTGTAAATGACAAGTCACATAATGCTCCTTGTGCCTCTTAATTGGCTGAGTGATGTTTTCTGTGCAAGAGCATATTATATAGCTGGTGATAATTTATTTCCAATATGAGTATTAAAGTAATGGAATTAAGTGGAATTTGCAAACACCTGCCAGGCAAGGAATCTCTTTCAAATTAAAAAAAAAATATAAGTGGAAAATAAGCAGATTTAAGTTAAAAAATATAGGTGGAAAATAAATTTGTCTGTGAGATGTGACTCTGGTTCGTATTTTGTGTTACTTGAGATATTCCTTTATGTCTCAGACAGTTTTGAATATTTAGTGCTAGTCCAGCAAACTGAGGTTGTTTAAGCATATGACTAATGCTAATCATATCAACAGAACTAGTCAAATTAGAAAATTAAGTATGACACAAAAGGGTTTTTTCCAGCAGGAGCCAGAGCAGTGAGCTTTGGGTGAGCGATGCTTACCGAGGCCGATACGGTAATGGTGTCTGTCTCCCAGGTTACCCTCACAGGGTACCTGCGTTTTGTAAATGCCTCCAATTGAATGCAGTTCTGATGCAACCAGAAAGCTCTTCATTTCTGCTGTGTCCTCTAGGAAATCTGAATTTTCAGTTGAATATCTCTGGTGTGGAAGTGGGTCTCATTTGTCGTTGTAAACCTTGGTTAGTTTTGTCATGCTGAGGACAGAGAGCAGTGAGTAGAGCTGATGGCCTTGCGGACAAGTAAATAGTAACGACAAGATGGACAAGAAGTTGCTGTGAGATGGAGACAGTTCAAATCTATGTGAAATACTGTGTGGGGACCTGGGATCAGGTAGGCCCAGTTTTATGATTCTATGCCTGCCAAATGTAAGACCAAATTAAAACTTCCTCCATGTGTTGTAAAAAAGACAAAAGCAGATCTAAACCCAGTTAGTTGCTACAAATGTCTCCTTAATGGCTTATCCTTTACCTGTTCAGGATTCAGGTCATAGATAGGAACTTTCTGACTAGACTGTGATGAAATGGATGCTCTTTCAAAAGGTCTGTTCATGTGGGGGTACTTTTCTAAAGGAAAGAGGTATGAAAATATAAAAAACGTATCAGTTTACTGGGGATTTTTCTACCTGCCCCATTTATAATTAACGTTGCTTGCAACTGCCTGATGCAAGAATCTGTTGTTACCTAGAGTTTTCATCTTTTATTGCTACAGTACGCTCCCCAAAGAAATCCAAAAGCCTTCTAAACTTGAAAAAATCAGACTTCATACGTGTAAATAGTGAAAAATTAACTTTCTTCAGTAGGACTCAAAGGTTGTCAGACAGCTCTTACCCTGCCTTGCTTCCACGCTTGGTTGCAATTAACCCATCATCTCCTTGGCTGCAGCACAGCGGCTCTGTTAGTCCCTTCTGGTTCCTGAGGAGTTTGTTCTGTCCCGGAGGCCTGACAGGCTACTCCTTGCTCCTCACTGAAGTTTCTCAGCCTTTCCCGGAGCTTTCGTGACCACTGTTTAACGCTCTTTCTCTCTTGTCACTTCACTCGGTGGTCTGCGGTCAAACAGCGCACACGCTGAGCATCTCTCCCCTCCAGCCTGCTCAGCCGATCCAAAAGAGAAGGAGCGGTCTCCTTCCTCTCTGGAGGCTGCGCCTCACCACGTCTTGTCAGAGGAGGTTGAGGCACAAACCCAAGAGTACCCAAAACAGTGGAAGGGGTTATGTTGGAGTGCTTCTGGAGTTTGTTATGTTCAGGCAGCTGCAAAGGAGATTTTGTGCAGTATTTGATTTGGGGATTGCAAGGCTTGCTCTGGGGACTGCAAAAGGTTAAGAGATTCAACCTTTTTCCATTTTCTTTTTTTTTTTCACATTTCCTTTCCAGTGCCTTCTGGAAAATACTCGCTTTTTGAGCAACCATATTTTTTGCAAGGCAATGTAAACCTGATTGTGATTTTAGGTCCACCAGTGTAAATGAACGGAGTTCGAAGAAGCTGATAATTTCAAGAGTGCAGAACCCAAGTAGGCAAAGTCTGACTCTTATTTTTGTGTGTACAGGGCAAGATCTGCAGATGATACCAAATGGTTCAGCTCTATTGACTTCAGTGAATGTCAGACCCCATAAACTCCTAAGTGAAATCAATGGAGCCCGAGTAGGTTATACACAGGGGATTTCACTCAGTGAGTTTAAATGTACTCAATAGCCTTTTACTGCTGAATGTTTAAACTTCCTGTGTGAAGTTGTTATCAGACTTTTGCTTCATGCCTTTTTCTAAAACACTTACTGATATAAATGAAGATGCAGCGTGGTTATTGCAGAGATGGGTTGTATTTTCTGGGGCATGCAAACTAGTATGTGAGTATTGGGTCTGCAGTACTGTATTTCTGTAGATACCTGCAGTCCTTTTATTGATTGAAATCAGATCTAGAATAATTAAGTTCTGTTTATTTACTTTCAGTATTTCTGAATCACTAGAATTGCCAGTATTTTATTTGCAAACCCTCCTTCAGTTTGGTCACTCAGTTTTTTAAACCTTTCCTGCTTTTTAGTCTGCAATGTTGAATTATATCTATCCATCTGTCCAACCTTCCTAAGCTTTCTCTTGCTACCTCAGTACTTCTACGTTTACTGCTGAAAATTTGTTCTTACTCTCTTTTGGCCTAATGAGCTTCCTCACTATCATTCACTTTGCTTTTCTTCTCTCTAACACAAGTCAGTTTGAGGTCCAAGGAAGTATAAAATCCTCTCCTCAGCTGCTCATAGTTCTGTTGACATTTTCTTATCATAGCAGGAATATGGGGGAGAAAGGACTGTCATGACCCCTTAGTCCCTCCTGAATGTGACCATCTGCAGAGCTGTCCTGGTTTGTCCTTAGCCTAGTGCAACAGCAAAGGAATACCTGGCTGGGAAGGAATTTCAGAAAATTATTTTCTTGGTAGAGCAAGAAAGGACTCCCACCTAAGAGTGAGACTATTCACAGTATAATGAACTTAAGCAATTGAAGTAAATATAGTAGAATATATTCTTATCTGACTATTGACCATTATATTTCTTTCAAAAATGTTGTTAGCTTAGAGAAAACAAGGAAGGTATGCTTTACAAAGTACCTTCAAGCACAATATTTCTTTACAGGCTTGCGTTTGACATTCTTAAACCTCGATGGCTTCTTTAAGAGTATTTTGTACCAACATGTTGTGAGAGCGACTTGGGAAATTTTGTATGACAGTTTAAAATGGGGCATTTGGGGCTAAATGAAATCAGAGTGTTTCAGTAAATCTGTCTGATTCTTCTGACATTGGGGTTGGTAGTAACTGGTGATATGATCCTTTACTACTTATGAAATAATAAAAGAGATCTTACAGTGTTTCTATAAAAATATCAGATAATGCATTTATAACTTTAAACTCACTTTATGTGAGATATGTTTTTCTTTTACATTTTACTCTATTATGTCTATGTTCAAATAGGGAATTGTGTGACTCCCCTTGAAGCTGAAAACTTTATTATAACCACTCTGGCAACGTACCCAAAATACTTTACTAAAGTCAGAATAGACCATGGTGCCTGTTCAAAGTTTTTACAATTTAAGATAAGAAACAAACACAAATATATTACCAGTCCATCTATTCCAAAACTTAGGAAACAATGAAGACTAAGTGCAGACTGTGGATTATTCTGTTAAAAAGAAATCTTTTGTTTGAATCTACTGGATTGCCTTGACTTAAAATGGGGTAAGGTAAAGTATATCACCATCTACATCTTTATTGCAACTAAAAGCTGCATTTAAATTGTTCATTCATATGGAGAAAAAAAACCTTGTGAAATATTATTTGAAATATTTAAAATATTTATTTCATTATGAGAGGGATATACTCAAAAATAAAGCTGCTTTCATGATACAAACGTATATACGTATGCAACTTCGTAGACATCTGTTATCCTCTGCTGATTCACTGAAGCTCTGTGTGACACAATGAATTCCACATAGAAACATCTTACCAGGGAGAAAGGCTGAACGTGTTTGAGGAGAAATTGAGAATGATGCTAACAAAGTCTGAGGGAAGCCAGGTTTTGATTGCTTAATATGCCATAAGCCGTGACTGATAAGGTAAATACTAAAACCGATGAAACTCTCTACTCATCATGATGAGGTTTGTACATCTCTCAGAATTTTTTGAATCTGGTATCTAGTAGTCACGTTACAAGCAAAAGTTATGTTTGGCTAAAAGCCAAAGGCTGACATGTTCAGAGAAATCAGTAAATTAAAAACTAGTTAAATTAAATTAATAATGAGAATAATAAGAATAAATTAAATTAATCCATAAATTAAAAAATAACGCCTATATCAAGAGATACTACCAGGAAAATAATGCTACCTGTGTTACCTTTCACACTTTTTTGATATTTTGAGTGGAAGAGGTAAATGAATGACCAAAATACTGAGCCTTTAAAGTCACCTATGCGTTAGGATGTTGCCAGTTACAAAAAAAGGGAAAGTATGAATATTTCATATCTCTTTGGCATTCAGCCTGTTTTGCATAGATGGCAGCTGGAGGTTCAGAACAGAGCATTATTGCTCCACCACTGTCACTGTAGTTTAGCAAGTAAATAATGCATGAACTAAGAAGAGTTGACAAGGCAGCGGGTAATGATATATTGGTTCAAAAGTCTGTCTCCTCAAAAAGCACCTAGGAATGACTTACATCAGACTTATTATTTATTTCATATGACTGTTTACAGAATATTCATAGATACAGTCTGTAATTAACCTGAAGAATTAACAGCTGAAGGATGTGGAAGGTGAACATCTTAGCACAGTTTCAAAAGAACCCTAATATTAGTATATACGGAGCAACCCTTGCAAACTTGCCAGCTTAAAATTGTGACAAGTATTAATCCTCACTCTTTGGGATGCCAGATCCTGGATTTATCTTTAGGAGAATAGAAGTTCCTTCATATCCTACCCCAGATTACTCAGTTCATTTTAGTTGCAGTTCTAAAGATCACTCTGGTTTTCTATGATTCACTCCCCCATTATGGAAGGTTGGCTGCATGTCAAGATGTGGTGACAATATCCTTTTACACTGATTTTTTTTTTTTTTAAATCCAGGAGGCATTCTAGGAACATTGCCTAACTGAGCAGGGAGCATCCTGGCAGGTGTGTTATGCAAAGGCAGGGCTGGTAGTCTGTGTCATCAGCATTTTTTGCATAATGTGGCGTCTGATTAAGATGCTGACAGACACAAGCTAATAACACTGTGTTTGTACAGCACCAAGCACAATAAACTTTTTTACAGTAAGAACGTACAGTCTTCAAATATAGAAATGAGGATAATGGCTGGTATACAGTGGCTGTGGAGCAACTGGGGGTCAGAAGCCCTAATCACATGCTCATGTTCATCATGTTTGTCAAAAGGATTAAGATTTTCTAGTGACTTAATTTACAAAAAAAACCCCAAAACCAACACACAAACATCCTATCCCTGTTCATTGCTCACAGACTGCTTAACCCATAAAGGTTAATTTGTTGTGCTAGTGCTTTGTTTTTTGTTTTGTTTCTGAGATCACTCTCTGTAGTGACATCTGCATACATTAACTAGCCCAACGCATTTTGTGTTATCTGGCAGCTTCTTTAATTACTGGTCAGGCATCACTTTTTAATATTGCAGCCAAGCAAAAATGTATTTGTTCCAGTAGCATTTTTAACACAAGCCTGTAATATCTGAGCTTCCCTAGAGAACCCTTCCAGCCAGGGCTCGCCGATAAACAGCAGCCGCTTCCTTGCAGCCTGAGGTATCGACAGATGCTTCGAAGTGGATGTGTAATGCGCGGTACCTGCTGTGAATAGGAAATCACTAAGGACTGACGGGACATTCTTCAGGCGCAAATAAGCTGTGCTGTTTTTCTTCCCATCTTGTAATGGGAGATTGTGATGTTGTTTTTCCCTACCTATCTCAGTGGTTGTTTTTAAACTTCTCTTTTGCCTTGAGATGTGCAAGATGAAGCAATGACTTACCAGGATTACAGTACTAAGCACGTACAGTGCAAGTGATTCATGACACTGACAGCAATTTCCAACTAAAGAAGAAAATCATGCCCTTAACCCAAAGAAACAGAAAGTAGCAATAGTGCCAGTAGGAATGTGGCAGGGCCAAACAAGATGTGAGCAACACAACAGAGTAGGTTAAACCATTCATGGTTATAGTAAACACTGTATGTGGTAGTCAGATGGAATAAAATAAGACAGTAGACTATATCACACAGTAGGCTATAGTAGGCTATATCACAGTAGACTAATGGACATGTGGGATTGTTCTTCATGATTATAAAGCTTTGCTGTTGAACTTCCGGGGGATCAGAAGTCCAGCATGTGCTATGGGCTCTGTAAATACACAACAAACATACCTCTCCTTCTCAAAAGTATCGACAATGTAGGACTAAGTGTTGTATCTCATCCTGATTTCAAGACATGTCTCCTAGGAAGTATGGGATTATGCTTAAGTGTATGCTCAAATCCTGTTCACTCCAGCTGGAGAATCAGAAATATATACTTCTGCTGAATAGGGAGGGGTTAAAAAGAAAAGTAAAAACCCAAAACCTGTCATGGAGAACTTGGCAAGGGGGCTTCAGACTGCAGAACAAAGTTCAGAGGGTACTGGACTGTGTCAGTGTCCCACAGTATCGTTGCATGCAAGCCCTGGGGAGCTGGTACCACTCGGACTGTTCTGTGTTGGAATTCGGAGCGTTGCTAAGGCTAAGGAAAATGATTTCTCCTTTCCTCCCTCCTCCTCCAATCTATTTTTTATTTATTGCCCGAGTTAGAAAGAGACTTAGTTCTGTTACATTCCCTGTTACTGAGAAAAGCATTCTTCCTGTACAGGTTGAAGTCCTCAGGCTGGCCTGGCAGAGGTTGGTGCACCTCAGTTGTATGAGTTAGTATTGTTGCTTGTTTTCAATAACTTGTGGCCATGTTGGCAGACTCTGAAAGTCATCCACAGCTGCTTTTTGCTGTGATGGGTGTATGATGCCATTGTCAAGACACTGATTTATTATCTAGCCTAATGGCTATTTCTAGTGGGATTTGCAATTTACTGCCAAAAGTTATGGAATCAATATGTTCCCACAGAATAAACAGGTTATAATTAGGCTCAGATATATATTCAGTTAAAAACTGAGCATGATTCTGCTGAATATTGGGAAGTATATAATAAAAAGAACTAGATCACTTTCTGTAGTATGGATTGATGCTGGTTTGTATGTAGAAGCTTGTAGAAACTGCTATGTTTGAGGCACCATGATGATGATTAATTTCCTGAAATATTTGTAGTATGCATATACATTGTAAGATTCAGAAGAAGATGCATGCAGTGTCCACATAGTACTTGTTCATTCATATAATATTTTCTGTTTCAAATAAATTATCGTCTGGTGCTATATTCTTGAAACAATCTTTTCTTTTCTGACATCCAAATCAGATCCTTATAAATACCATTAAATGAATAAACAAGGACAAAATAAGAATAGACTGTGATAAAGAGCCCAACTATGTTAGAGCAAAGATGAGTACATAAAGGGTTCATAAAGGCATTGTTGTTGTTGCTGTTATATTTGAGTACTATTTTATGTGCACAACACTCTGCTGCACCAGATGGACTTTAAAATTAAATGCTTTAGTGAAAAAACTTGAAGAAGGGAAACAGTAAAAAATGTTTTGTGAAATACTGTAATTATGATATTGATAAATATAGCAGCAGGTATAGTTAGGATAGTTATTCATCTTTGCTTCCAAATGAAGATGAACTCAGCTTTTCTCCACTGGAATTTGTTGCAAGGACTCACAGGTGACAGGTAACTCAGTTCTCTTTTGTTTTCTCCTCTCAGGTAAATTATTCTGGTTTTGGTTTTTTTGTTTTGTTTTGTGTTTTGTTTTTTCCTTACAGGTAGTTACAGGAAAAAAACTCAGAGATCCATGCAACTCAGTCTTTTTTGACTACATTGCTATTTAGAATGGAATTTTTTTTTCAGTGGCCAAGTCCAGTTTTATGCAATCTCTTCTGCTTTGATTAATGGGAAGATTTTTAACACAATGAATATTTGGCAGGAGTCAGATTGACTTGGTACCTTTTTGTGAAGTTCAAAGGAGTGACAGCTTCTGTTATCTGAAGAATTAGAAGTACAATTAATGAGCAGGATTACTAGTGCAAATAGTAGTCTTAGTGCAGAGCTGGGATATATCTTCTGTCTTCACTGTTTGTGAAGATTTAGAAAGGGGAAATTTATTTTCTAGATGCATTCCAGCATCGGCTAATTTGCATCATTTGAGAGTGCCGTGAATGAAAAGGTTTGTGAATACAGCAGTATACACAGGTGTCAAGAGTCTTCTCCTGGTGTTCTTTCAATCAAGACCTTTGTATCTTTAAAGGTTGCTGTTCGGTGGATGGCAGCTGAGTGTGCCGCGGAGGCTCATTTAGGGGATTTAGAAATGGAAATGTTGAACAGGAGCAGCACACTTCTGCATCTGACAGGCTGGTGATTGGGTTACAAGAGCTCTGGCTGATGCACTGGTATTTCCATTTTGCGTGTTATTACTGTGGATCAAGTGAAGGACAGAGAAACGCAATTAATTAGGGCTGTGACTAGCAGCTTCAGCAGCAGTGCTGCCTGTTAGAGGCACATGAAAACAAAACAAAGCAACAAAAGAAAATACCAAATTTTTGGGGATAAGCAAACAATCTGGTAGAAGTAAGATTGCATTCATAGCGTTTGCAACTCTTAAGGGAAAGGAGAATGGTGTTTCCACCATACACAACATTTAGTTGTTCGTCAAGGAAAAGAATATTCCTTTGCTATAATGAATCAGGCCGTTTGTCCTAACATGGGAGCAGTAGTGGAGATCTTTGAGTGCCAAGCTATGACTTGTCTGAACTATAATGTAGCAGTTGCCAATCTTGAGTGAGGCCAACGGTTACTTGTTGTAGGATTGTCTCTGCTAGTGACTGGTACCAGCTTTTTCAGAGGAAAGCTCATAGGATGTTATGGGATATTCAGATGGTGAGGGAATTTCTTCTAACCATCAATTTGTAGCTGACTCATACCATGAGTGGAGAAATTCTTTTGGAGCCAGACTCTTTTCAGTGGTTCCCAGTGACAGGACGAGGGGCAACGGACACAAGTTGGAACATAGGAAGTTCCATTCAAACCTAAGAAGAAACTTCTTTACGGTGAGGGAGACAGAGCACTGGCACAGGCTGCCCCGGGAGGTTGTGGAGTCCCCTTCTCTGGAGATTTTCAAGACCTGCCTGGATGCAGTCCTGAGTAATGTGCTGTAGGCATTCCTGCGTCAGCAGGGGAGTCGGACTAGATGATCTCTAGAGGTCCCTTCCAACTCTGAAATTTCCATGATTCTGTGATTCTTAGAAGACTTGCAGATGTCCCTGAACTCCACTGTAAAATGGACAGACCTTCCTAAAAGCAGACGTTTCTCCAATGTAATATCTTCTTTTGGAGGTTTTTTCTTACCATGGCTGATGTTTCAAAAGAAGGACTTCAAATCCACAAAGAGAGTAGATCCGCAGGAATGGCTCTCCTTGTGCATTCAAGTGGCATGGCACAGCATTGAGAGGCCACTGTATCAGTTCAACCTGCAAGCAGCATCCAGAGATGAGGATTTGGCTTCTCAGAGTGATGCATTTGGCTCTCCGCATGCAGATGATGGCTGCTCACTAGCTGAAGAACCACAAAGTGGAGGTGCCCTGTGTGGCTGTGAGAGCTGCCACATTAAAACCAGCAATTTCTTCAATCACTTTCCCTTTAAAGTGTCAAATCCTTTAACACCGATTAGAGGCAATAATTGAATGTGCTAGGCAGCCAGGAGCCCCAAGGCAAAGTCAAAAAAATGTTTAACCATACCGCTGAGGTCAATTATTAGGTAAAACTTACTTATGAGCAGTTTACTGTCATTAGATGTTTCAAATAACTCCATAGAGTCTGCTTGAAAGGCTACTGCTGTCAGTCAATAGTTGCACACACAAAGCTGAGAACAGACTGGAAGGGTGAAATAGCCTAATGGAGTAAGATGAAGAGGAAAAAGACTGGATTGCCCAGATAAGGCAAACTAGATGAACAAACTGTCATGTAAAGAAAAGGCTTTCCTTCTCTCCCTTTATAGAATGTTACACGATGTGATAGGGAGAATTTACATTTTCCTGAAGATGAATACGATGAATATTTTCAGCAATGCTTTTCATGAATATGGAAAACTGGCTGTACTTTTATTGCTGGATTCATAAAATATGCATCTGTTGAGTTCCTGTTTTCACAGTATGAAATACGGATTGGAATTTGTAATTTCTCCATTTATTTTGAAGGGGATTTTTTCTTTTAATAAGGTGTTTTAATGTAATGATTTAGAATGTGAATCCTGTCACGATTAGTTATGGAATAAGTTGCCTTTAGAAGAAGCATTTGCTTCTTTTACTGCCCTGCTGCCAGGTCTTTTATGACTTGAGAGTAAAATGCTTGCAACTCTCATGCAGGCTAGGGAATTGAGCTATTGAATCCCTCTTTATTGACATCATGATATTATTCCGTCTCCCAGAAAACATTTTGCAGACTACTTAATTTTCAAAATCCTAGGTAGACGTAAGCCTTGGGACATAGAAAAAAGGATCCTTTGAGGAAACAGTAGGGGAAAGTGGTTGCCTTTTGAATTACCAAGAAGTTTGGGTGCATAAGAAGAGCAGTTTCCCTCCTAGCTCTACTCAGGAACTGCATTTCTCAGTGCATTCCAAGAAACCTACCTGTAAGACAAGAACAATAATTGCATTCATTTTATTACACCAAAAAAACCCAAACAATGATGCAGGCAAAAAGATTATTTAAGTATCATAGCCAGGAAGTTCTGACTAATCTCGTACGAAAAACCCAGTCGTGTACCTGAAAGGTAATATGAAGATTTTTATTGCTTAGTATTTTATTAATATATTGATATATCTTGATAAATCACCATTTACTGTATTACATAAAGGAGCGATTATATTAAATCAGAAGTGTTACATACCCAGGATACAATTTGCCACAAAAGTTTCTTCACTCCCTTCTAAAAGTTCTTGTTTTGAAAGAAATAAGCTTGTTAAAAGGTGTGTAATTTTTTAAATGCTACAGTGCCTATTTCCCTGTGGTGTGTAGTTGGAGCCAAAGTACTAATGAAAGTACTCGTATCCAGACTACATGAGGACTATTCATTATGATTTTGAAATTAAATGATGATAAATCTTCACATTCAGTTCCTACAGAGAGGATCTATGTTGTGTCATAAACTGCCTTTTGTAAGATTTTCTGTTTTGACTCTGTAATGAATAGGAGATAAAAGAATGAAACTAGATTAATTTCTTGTATGAAATGACTCTTCAGAAAATTTTCTTTCAATAAAAATGAATGTGCAATATTTTCCATAGTGGTGATAGTTACCATAATTTTACACATAACTTGCTGGGTTTACTTAGATTACTCTGTACATATTTTTGGTGTCAAACTCATATGAATCCACATGATGGCTTTCAGTGTGTTGTATCAGAATCTTAAATATTATTTTCAAAATATACTTCTTTTTTTTTTTTTTTCAAAAAACCCGAAGTAAATTACAAATGCAAATTCTACAGAAATTTCAAGGAACTTGTCCATAAAATTTTAATTGGGATAAGCAGCAGATGCATGTCTATTCCTACAATAGAAACATGATCACAGACATACTCTGAAAACCTCTGTCTTTGGAAACTTCCCATTTTTCTTCTGATTATTCAATTTTCACATTTCAAACTTATTTTGATTTTGTTGAAATTTTAAGAGGAACATATTGTCATTATTAAAACTTATTAGTAAGTCTCATGAAACCTGTATTTGTTCTTTCTACAGTGATAGTTTTTTGATAACTTATGTAATTAGTTTGTCTTCTTGAAGGGTCCAGAATCAAAGAATCTTAATTCAAAAAAATAGGGTAGGAGGTGATTTCTTAAAATGAAAGCTACCAGAGAAGAGACATACACACAAAGTAGCAAGCTTGTTTTTCTTGATGCTTTTTGCTTAATGTGAATTTTTAACAAATTGGGAACGTTTCTGAAAATGCAGATTCTTTAATTTTCAGTATGCTGTTGGAATTTTTCACAGGGAAAGGACAAGAGGCAATGAATAAAACTTAAGCCATAAGAAACTGGGATTAGATATTAGGAAAAATAATTTTAAGAAGGATGGTCAGCACTGGAACAGGTTGCCCAGACATATTTTGGAATCTCCATCCTGGAGATAAATCAAAAAAACAACTGGATATAACCCTGAGCCACCTGATCTAACTTTGAAGTTGACCCTGCTTTGAGTGGGCACTGGAAGAGATGACCACCAGATGTCCCTCCCAAATGAAATTATCTTATGATTCCTGAAATCAGTCTGAAATTGACTGAGTGTAATGTGCCTCTCTGCTTATCAAAATAATTGTTACATTCAAACAAACAAAATAATGTCTTTGGAAGAAATTCTCACTCCTGAAAGGGAATTGTTATCCATCATGAGCAAAAAGATGTCAAAACACAAAGACAAGAATAAGAAAATAAATAAATGTCATTGTTATCACAACAGCCCTTTGCCTTTCAGAGTTGAGCATGAGGTAGAGTGTCTGTTTGTAACTTCCACAGATGGCAATTAAAGAAAAGAATGAGGAAGAATAAAGTCTATAGATTCCATTAACAAAGAAGAGATGATGTGTTGACAATAAATCAATAGTTATATTAGACCTTAAAAACAGCAAAGGAAATGTTCAGCAGATGACTCATTTTAGTGAAAGAAAGTGACAAATGGTGTCAGCCTAATAATAAATATCCAATGTTGTTAGGGAAAGTAAATTTTTAAGGCACAGATCAATATTACCTCTTAGACTCACAAAGCAGAAGGTATAGAATCAAAGTTAAAACTGTCCGATGACCCAAATTTCTCAAAATACAGAAAATGCACAAAAGAATACAAAAATACTGTAATTCTATCCTAGAGCTATAACCTTAAAAAAGCCAATCCAAATGAAATGAAACCAAAAACTCACCACCACAATTCATGTCCTTATTCATTCTAGCTCTGTATCAGCAATCTTTATCATCTGATGTTCATCCCTCTCAGGAACAAAAGTAGGGATCTACATGTGGAACATAAAAGGGATGTAAGTAATCCCCGTGCGTTCTTGCAGAGTGGTGTAGGCTTATGTCTCTAGGTTTATATCTAGAATTATTATTGATACTGGGAGAGATCCAGCTTCAGTTACAGATGTCTAAATTCACCCTAGTGAGCCATTACACTTTCAAGTGGACACCTTTGTTCAGTTGAAGTGCTGTCTAGACACCAATGACTGCACTGATTATATCTCTACTAATATTAAAGGAGGATAAATACCTAAAACAAAGTATGTTAACCTGAAGCTACATCATAGTATTGTAGAATGGTTGAGGTTGCAAGGGACCTCTGGTCCAGGATCTCTGCTCAAGTAGGGCCACCTAGAGACAGCCACCATTCCAGAAGGTTAAATACTGCCCTTCCAGTTGAATAATATCATATTCTGAAAATATCGTCCTGTGAAAGCAGTGAAGGACTTGCAGCAGGGAATTATCAGATATAAAGATGGCAGACTACGAGTGGTAAAGCTTCCCAATGATTTTCTGTGGTTATTTACAGCACAAAGATGGACTTGTAACCATTTGTTGCAAACACTGTCTTGTAAAAGTTAGACAAAGAATTTACTCAACAGATGAGAGAGGCTTGGACTCTTCAGCTTGCAAAAAGTAGGACTGAGGTCATTGTGGACATTGTGGTAGAAGGTTGACTGAAATACATAATTTCACAAATGACATGGAAAAGGTGACTGAAATGATTTGATTTTTTTTTAAAGTACTAAGAACAAGGAAGCACCAAATGAAATTATTGTGTTGGCTTTGTTTAAAACAAACAAAAGATAATTTGGTATTTCTTCACAGAACACAATTAGATTGTAGGTTTTTGTGAATGTGAAAATATAAGTGGATTTCAAAAGCTGTTTTATCAAAGACAATACATACCGTGATGCAGATACAAATTCCAGATCAGGAGGATCATCCTCTCAGAGGCAGCCTTCTAGGCTACACCGACTTCTGCTCTAGCCAGTACAGACCTGCATAATTTCCATTAACTAATAGCACTTCGTTATTTAGTTATGAATGCAACTAGGCTGTGTTCAAAAAACAGTGTAAGAATTTTATTTCCAGGATATTTATAGGAGAAATGTAAAGATGACTGTAAACATAGTAAATCTACTTAGGATTTATTTAGGTAAATAAAGAAGAGAAAGAGCCCTGTTCTCCTAATTGGGGGCAGGAGGTGGCAGGATGGCTATGAAAAGAGATTAACAGATGTAATTCTTTGCAAATAGGGATTTTTCAAATATAAAGTATTTTAACATGCCATAATTGATGGAACTCAGGTGTTTATGTTAAAATGCCGCAAAAGTGTTACTCAGAAAAGATGTTGATGTTAAACATGACAAAACCAGATATGCATATTTGTTGCATATTCCTCCTTTTCAATCTCAATTAACTGTATTCAGGTAGCAATTCAGAATAAGTCTACACTTCTCGTTCTACGGTGAGGCGTGCCTTTTTTTAAGTACTGACCATCATTTTCATTAAATAAATCTATTTTTCTTCACTTCTATCAGAAATTCTAACCATTTTTTCTGAACTTTTTCCTTACAATTGAATCAGGCTACATTTTTTTTTAAACATTTAGACAATAGTTGTTTGGTGATTTCCAGGAACACAACTGGAAAACAGGGCAAGCCATTTTTTTCTCCCTGTTAGAAATAGTTGAGATTTTACCTTTGAATCCTTTTTCTCTAGTGCTTTTGGAACAGAAACTAGTACTTCAGTGAAGGATGTCATTTGAATGTGACTGTTGTTATCCTTGTGTAAATCTAATAAGTGACAAAGGACCAGAAAAGATTACCTATTTCTGATCAGTTCTACACCTTCGTGCTGGAGTATGTCTTAACTCTTACACCTGATCCGGTCATTATATCAGGCTGCCATAAACGACTTCTGTCTCAAGTCTCCTTCCCTTGGTTTGGGCTGTTTATACCAGGTACTCTAATCCAGGTTTCTTCCTAGTTCTCTTGCCCCCCTTGCTAACATCAACGCACATGAAAAAGAGAGTCCTGGGAAGGTAAATTTAATTCAGATATTGTTTGATTTTGAGTAGTCCTCTAACATGACTTATTTTGCGGGTGGTCGTATATGTGATGCCAGAACAGATTAAAGTTTATTAATAGAGTGGATTCACATTTTTGTCATAGTGCTTGTTGTGTTCTTGTTCTTTATAGGTCCATGCGTTCACAGCATCAACATCTTTTTCACATAAAAATATGACCTATTAGTTCATATGATGTTATAGAATTTCTCACTTGCCTCATGTTTATGCAGCTGGTTTTATTACAAACATGCCTTTTTATAAAGGATCTTTTTAAGCTCATCTGCATTAAAATTTCCTTTCTTCCTTTTCTTTCAGGAACATTGTACCATATGTCAGGCATATACATCTTTCTTTTGCCACTTCCTGACTTATGTTCCAACTTAGACATATATATGCCTGAATGTAAGCTCGCCATTCATCAATTGAAATTCAGCTGGAGATGGCTGCTTCACTTACATTTCAAAAATATAAATAATTAATAGCTCAGATTTGTAGAACTAACTGCAAAATAATATAAAACTATGCTAGTTTTTATATTTCATATACAACATTTTTTAACATACATCACTCTTGCATTGCTAAAACCAAATGATATATAGAAATGTCACCTTGAGAATGACAGAAAGCTTGTATTTAGAGACTAGATAAATCATGAAAAATATATTAAATCTGCTACTGGTATAGATGATAATGTGCTGTTCTTTTTTAACCAGTCTATTCCACATTTTGATGGCCAGCTTTCTGGTTGTCAGTTTAGTTTTACTTATGTAGTTGCTTATGTGGAACAAAATAATCTCTAATTGACATTTCCGAAAATTTTGGAATATCATTTTAGTTTTCACAGAATTGGATTACTGAGCAGAGAAAAAGTAAACGGTCAGAGACATTTTAAACTAGTTTGATCAAATACTTTGTCAGCCTAGAGAGTGAATTTCAGAACGACATAGTGCAATAGCATTTAATACAGTACTGAAGAAGGGGAATTTATGGGTGAAAACACATTTTCAGGGTTTTTTTCTGTTTGATTACCTATATACACGTATTTTTTTCATAAATGTCTAGTTTTCTCAGTATAAGGGGAAAAATATACTTTTATGGTCTTTTCCTGATTTTTTTTAGTACTTGACTTGGCAACCTAAATATTAATGTTATTCTAGCGCTGTTAATCATGAGCAATGAATATTCTGAGCTGGAGTTCTGTAACTATGATACGCCTTTAGAATAACAGTGGCTGAATTAACAAACAGTAGAGAAAGAGGTGGAAAGGGAGAGAAAGTGGTGACTAGGAGTACCTCTAATATTTTCCACCCTCTCGTAGGTGTTAACTTCACAGGTCTACAGCTAGTCCAGGGTCATCTCACCGAGACGTGTACTGGGGATGCAGGATCTCAGCACCAACTACTTCACTCTACAGATGGAGTTTCTTTCCCTGCTCCGCTGTAAAATGCTATTTGCTAATACACATATAACAATAAATAGGTAGATATCTTGATAATTATAAACACTTTGGGGGAGGGAGGTTATCCACAAAATAATAGCCCTATAAACCAAGCAAAAAGTTCTGTTCTTTGGTCCTTGTGGTAAAAACAGCTCAACATTCAACTATTTATTATATTCATTCATATTTGAGTTTTAAAACTGCACTGTAATTATACTTATAAACAGTAAGAATTCAGTAAGAAACATAAAAAGACAATAACAATTTACTTGTCTCTTTTCAGTAAGGCAAAGCTTTATTGGATTTTTCATGATCTCTGAAAACTAGAGTTTTGCGAGTGTGCAGTCAAAGGGGGAAAGTTGGAATCTCAAATTAAGCCCAGGGACAAAAAGTTGTCAAGGTATAATTTATATAACTGACTTTCTCAGCACTGGTCATGGTGCTTGACTACTCCTGAATACTCAGGGTGGGTTAGAGTTTTTATGCATTAGACTGAGAATTGTGAGTGGTTGAAAAGTTGAAAACAGTGTGTCTGTCTCTGCAAAAATAAGCTGGGGCTGTACTACAGGGTGAAGCAGGAGGGACTGGAAGCTGTGGAGACTACTGAAAGGCATCTTCAGGCAAGAGGTGGATTGAGGAGGCAGGCTGGGATGTAAGACTGTTCTATAGGAATATTTGAAGGTGAAGGAGCTGCAGAAGCCGCAGCTGGGATCTGTTTTACCAGCTTTGATTGATACTGAATGATGTTTAATTTGCAGTAACTTGGAAGACTGGAGTAACACACAGACACGCGTAGCTGGTTGGTTGATCTACTGACTTACACAAGAGTGGGCCAAACAAGGCATTTTGAGAATCTACTCCAAGACTAGACTAGACTGGACTAGACGAGACACTAACACAAGGTTATTTTTTATATGCACTTGCTATATCTGTAAATGTTATTAATACCAAAGATTAAATCAGTGAAATACATAAGGGATAGAATGGCAGGTGGATCCTGCAAACACTTGTACATAGTATTTGCAATATTGTCTTTATCCCTGTCTTTGTTAGTGGGAAAGAGCAAGCAAGATAAAGAACATTTTTGTTATTGGACAAAAGCACCTGAAAAGGAGGAAGAGTGCAATGAATGGAAACAGTTGTGTATTACAGTTAGGAGTGCAATAACATAAATTTTCTTCCTATGTAAAGCGACCTCTTTTGTGAAATGTCCTTTTCACTGGAACACCAAGAATTTTGTAGCCTTGGTTGAAATCAGGCAAGATTTTCATTTAACTTCTGTTTTTTTGGTCGGTGCTAACTTTATTTGCTTAGTCTTTTTTTGAGGAATAGTTTGGGATCAATAGTATTTCTAGATTTATGGGTTTGTAGTAGTAAAACAAGTGGTAAATCAAAGCATATACAAAGTAAATTTGCTTTGATTTAAACTGCTGTTTGTTACTGAAACATAGTTCTCATAAGTATGTCGAGAGCGGAAAAAGGCAGAAATAAACCATATTATTACTAGCAAAAGAAAACCCCACACTTGGTCTTATTAATCCCTAACTGGAAGATTTACAGGATATTTCTCTCTGAGTCGGAGCTGTAACAGCCACTGGCACGCAGTGCGGATGTGTTCATTAGCTCCGGCATCTATTTTATTTGAGCTGTTAGGAACACGGAAACAAAAGCCAATCTGTTTGTTTGCTATTTCATATTCATGTACTTTCTCCTTTTTAATGGCTTGACTGACAGCCTGGG
Source organism: Burhinus oedicnemus (assembly GCA_008921705.1). Classification (NCBI taxonomy): domain Eukaryota; kingdom Metazoa; phylum Chordata; class Aves; order Charadriiformes; family Burhinidae; genus Burhinus; species Burhinus oedicnemus. Next base: position 365,381 of record VFFE01009136.1, read on the forward strand.
TATACATTGTCCAATGTCTTCACATCAAGCCCCTGACCTCAATTCACCTATCATTCACTTCCATCATGTCAGCGGAGCCTTTTGCGGGTGTCCATTATTCACACACTGTATTGTGTTATGATGAATTACCCTCTTGGGAATTTTAGCACATCTTAATCCCAGTCTGACAGAGCTCTCTGCGATAAATAATCGACAAGCCCCTATGCTAAATGCAAGCACATCAGAGGATGTGGATTTTTGACAGCTCTTGCTGAATAGAAAGAAGCAAGAAAGCATGCCTTCAGCGTTGGTGAGCAGCTTCCGTCTCTCATTTTCATTTTCACTGGATGCTTTTCTACCTAGAAGTTGTATGCAGCAGGGGATGGAGATTCATTATGATTTCTATCCTTAGTTGCTCTCCTGATAAACAAAATATTTCATTAAAAAAACAATTATGGTGAATTTATTATAGCTTAATCTCACATTAAATCTGGCCTCTTTCTCCATCCATGCATGTTAAAAAAAGAGAACTTCGTTGTGAGAAAACCCGGTGGCATTTGAATGTGTATTTCCAGTGACAGGCACGTGTGTCTGTGTGCTGTCTGGCATTTAAATCAGGGCTCATTCCTAGTGCTCGTGAAGCCGCGCGGGAGTGCGGACTAAGGAAGATGGACTCTTTGCTTTCTTGTGCCGACAGCTTAGGACTGGCCGGAATTGCAGTGTGTAGCGAGCTGACAACTTGCTACCAATTATTTTCTTGTGGAAGGGAGTGGAATAAGCAGAGTCAAGGCCTCAGCCACGATGTCTGTGCTGTGCCAGGTGGTATTAGTGGTGTGATAAAATGTAGTCCCAGCGATATTTCCACTTTTCGCACTTCACTGGAGTTTGCCAGGTGTTTTAGCACGTGGTATGGCCCCGAGATTGACTCCTGAGACTTGACAGGGACCACGGGTCTGTTCCTGTGGGTCTCTGAGTTACGGGGGTGGCAGATACCCCAGAGGATTTGGCCACAGCGTTATTTCCATTTGTTGATTCTGGAAAAGTGAACAGCATGCTTTGTGCTTGCTGGAGTTCCAGGAGTTAGCCCTCAACAGCTGGCAAGCTCAGTGTGAGCAAAAGCTTAGTCTAGAACATCACAGAATTTGGGAAACCAAAAAAGGTAAAGTATAAGAACTACTTTGGGAACAGATATATATTCCTTTTTTTTTTTTTTTTTTCCTCCAGTGCTGCAGCATGTCAGCTAGCTGGAGGAGAAGAGAAAGAAAAGGAATAAAATTAATTGTGTATTCCATAGGATAGCTCTTTCATATCATCCTTTTTAGTCAATTGGAAGTAAATGACACTGTCTGCCGGAGTGTTACCTTAGGGTATTCTTAGCCACACCTGAAATGACTAAAATTTTAGACATGCATGTTCTTTGTATTGGTGAAGATTGTCTCTTCCCATTTCATATAAACTAGGGTGAATGGAAGTTCTTATTTATTTCTGTATTACGTGCCGGAGGGAAGACGCCGCTGATTTTAACTGCATTGCACCGAAGGGTGTGACATAAAGTACATTTTGTTGCTTAACCTGACCAAGACACAAAACAACTGTCAGATGTAGGTGAGTCTCACTGTCGGACGCATACTTGCCACTTTTTCTCTATTCTGAATCTAGCAGAAATTTACCTTTCACAGCTCACCCTTCACTGAGGTTTTAAGATCTGTGGTCTGAATTCTTATTTTCTTTGATCTGGAGGACAAGTTTGACCCACAGAGAACTTAATCTTAAATGTGTACTCATTTCCCTTTTTCTTTCTCCCTTTTTTTAAAAAAAAAAAAAAATCTTCTCCCTTTTCCTTTTTTCCTTTTGGTTGTTTTTTTTTGATTGGTTGGTTGGTTTGTTGTTTTTTTTATTTTTATTCTCCCCCCCCTTTTCCTTTTCCTTTTCCTCGATGTAGACCAATAATTCTGCTATGGATATGAGGAACTATTTTGTGACAGCAGTTTTGCCCTTTCAATAAAAGTTCTTCATTCAGAAAAATGTCTGGTTTTAAATTAAAAAAAAAACAAACAAAAAAACAACCACAAACCAACAACACTAAATCCCTACAAAAACCCCACAAAAAATGTTGAAAAATTCCTAGGCCACTTGAATTATAGTTGAATTACTATGGTGTTGATATTTAATCGTAAATGCTTACAGAGTCCCTAAAATAGGTCTAAAGTACAGTAGGTTACTATATGAAAATAATTCTCTTCTTGTTTGCTAATAGTTATAAAGCTCATTACAGGCATTCTTTTAAAGTATATTAAAATTTCAATTAAAAGATCCTAGATACAAGTACTTACTAAGTTGGCAGTCATGTATTTCTATTAAATACATTAATGGAAATAAAAGAAAGATAAGGTTATTAAAGTCTGAATTCTGTAAAGCTGGGGGCTAAAGTTTAATGTCACGTTTCACTATTTCTTGCATAAGTTGCATTATCCCATTTCAGCTGAGGATGCTGTCAGACCTTGCCGGAGAAGCAAATTCTCATCTTCTGAACTGTCAGACACTGCTTTAATTAAGCTACAAAGCAACTCTTCTCTAAATAAAAAATGGTAGGTTTCTCTTCTTGCATTTGAGATCTAAGGCTCAAATTGACAGTATAAAGTCAGGGTGTCGCCAGGTTCTATATGATTGGGCTTTATAGGTTAGACTATCGCAGGCACCCATTTGTGTGTGTATGTGTGAGAGAGAGTTGGAGAACAGTGTGGATAATAGATGATAATGGGTTCAAGAAAAGCTTTGACTCCAGGATGATCTTACTAATGAGGAAGCTAAGTAAGAATTTGCTATTTGGAATAATGTAACTTAAGCATTTCTTTATTTCTTGGAAACAATAATCACAGTTTTATATTATCAGAAACTGTGACTCATTTTTCATATTTCAAAAAAGAGATTTTCATTAATAGATTTTGTGATTGAAAAATTAAAGAGTAGGAATGGAACTGAAAAGTTTTGGAACTGTGTATTGACTGCAGAACTCTATACATGGCACTGAGCAAGAACGTGAACAAAGGTGTCTTAATGTGCATTTGGAAACAGGTCTTTGAGGGATAAAAACACTACTTTAAAAATTACAAGAAAAAGTAAGAAAAAAAATTAGTTTCGGTCAGAATAACAGAAGTTCATAAATCTTTTTAGGGTAGTTCTTATAATTTTGAAACTAGATAATGGAGATGAATTGAAAATGTTAATTAGATGTTACTTACATTTATTATGTTCTCAGGAAGATCTTTACCTGAAAACTGTTGAAGACCAAGAAGAGCTTCAACTCTTAAAGTATGAATATTTGTTGTAAGATCTATTTAGCATGAAAGTGAAGTATAGAGCAGTGCAATTCATGAATTACAGGAGATGATTTTTTTATTTTTAATTATTGCCTTCTACATGTCTGAGGCATATGGATCTGCTCATGGAAAGTGCTGCTTCATTAATGCACCTTCTTTCTGCTGCCCCCTCCATCCTTCCCAGTGACATCTGCCAGCAAAGTCCGACCTTGGTAATGTCTTTTAAGGTGACATTTAAGTGCTCAAGTTATAATTAGAGAGAACGATTAATAATCATGATGACCTTTATTTTAATTTGTAATTATGGAAAATCACTTTGCATGGTTAAGAATACAACATTTAGATTTTATTCATTTAATTAAAATTTCAACAGTATTAAAAAACCCACAAACCCTTATTTGTAGCATAAAATCAAAGGAACTGAAACCTAAGGGCTTCTTTGCAAGCACTTTTTACTCTGGAAGAAAAACTCTACAGAAACTCATTGTCTCTCCAAAACAAAACAAAAGACAGCTTCGAAACAGAATAAAATGTCTTAAAAAAAGAGGTGGTTATAATGTGTTTGGGTTTTGAGTTTTAGCTTTTAATTAGCTTGTATGTTTTTTCATACTAAATTATTTAGAGGTTGTTTTATATCTCATATCAATTTAAATGGAGAGGGAATTAAATAGGGCATATATAATGAGATTTAAATAACTGGAGAAAATCAATTCAGCTCAGTCTGTGCTATTAGCTAAGCTACACTTCAAGATGTGCTCTAATATTGTGTTTGAACACTTATTCTTTAGGGATTCCTATCCTGTTCTGGTATGCAAAGGCTTCGGCTGCATACAAAGTTTGCTGTGTAGGGCTACATCCCAAGTCTGTAGTGATTTCTCTGGTGCCAGCGCAGAAGTGTGTCTCCTGACTGAAGGCGAGAGTGAGGTCACATGCTCTAGTAACAAATAATAGGTTTCTTCACGGTACAGAACAGTTTGGTTAACATATAGTAGTAAGGAGTATTTTTAATATACATAAAAGTATGCACTTGTTTGTAAGGCAACCGTAATACTAGATTTCATAAAGCTGTTTACATACCAAATCTGGGTACTTTGGAGAGCTGTTAAGCTCTCAAACCCAGATAGATTAGCATACATGTATTATCTGGGATAGAAACGGCATCGTATACACACGAACACGTGGTTTATTCAGTCTTTGTGACAAATATTAAATCCGTATACGCCTAGGGATGATAGAGTTCTAAATGCAGGATGTGGAATTACAGTTGACAAGGGAGTAAAACTGAATAATAGTAGCGTAGGTGAGATTGCACTGAGATCTCCATATACCTTATCTTTTACAGTGAGTTTCTAGATGATGTGGACTTACCCTTAAAAGACTAATTCAGTATTTTGTATTGAAGATCAGTGGAATTACCCTAGTTGAGAAACTGACCTTTATTTTCTGGCCAGAAATTGGGCTGCTTTGTCTCAGGCAAGAGAGGAGACAGTGTTGCAAGCCTATAATGCAGAGCAATTAATTTTGATCATAATTATATAGATAGAGGGATAGTTCTGTGGGGGATAACTTTTTGGCTTCGATTCTGCCACAGGCTTCCTCAGGTCAGACTCTCACATAAAAGATTTGCGTTTCAGTGGACAGTGGCGCTGGGCTCTTCTCAACTGTTTTAAGGTAGTAGGAAATGTTTACATCCCTGGTTAAAAACATGGAGATTCTGCTTAGGCCAAATTTTTGGGAAAGATTATGCTTGCAGTAGAATTTAATTATCTATGGATGCAGTATAGTTCTAATAAATCCCACTGATTTTTGGAAGCTACCTGGATCTCTAGGGGCACGTATGGCATGGCTATCTTGCGCTGCAGCTTCTCAGATTTACCATCCATCCCTCTCCAGACCATCCACTGAGGTTTTGCACCAGTAGCATAATTTGCTTAGGATTCATGGTATCATCTGATCAGTGCTATTTCCATAAATTAAAAAACAAACCAAAACAATCAAGAACAACAAAAAACCCCAAACAAACCTAACTCTGTTTAATAAGCTACTTCTGACTGAGCGGATTTTGGTACAATGTTGTGGATTCCATTTAAAACAAATCTGACAACTTGATTGTTTAAAAATAAGAAAGAACAGTATTTCTATGACATTGTCAAATGTGCTATACCTAGAAACGGCATCTTTGGAAAATAAACATTTCAAGTATTATTAGCAAACATAACCTCCAATTCCAAATTGGAACATGTTTTCTTCCTGAGACTTTTAACTAGATTTATGCTAAGATGGGGAGGGTAATACTAAAATATACATTGAAGATTTAAGTATATATTGAATATTTGGCTCTTAGACCACTGTAAAAGGTTATTGCTCAAGAAAAGCGTAAATAGTTCATTGTATGTAAAACCAAGTGCATAAATATCTATCCAACGTAAATTCTTTTCTGGTTGCACATGAAATACATGAGATGATTAGCCAGAAGAGATATCCTTCCACTGAAATGAGCTTAATTATTGTGAAAGCGTTATGTCAACCTGGGAAAACGTTCAGCTTAACAAGACTTTCATTTTATTTAAACCTTGTGAAGCAAAATCCTTGTTTGGAAATATTCACTATTCTAGATTGACTAGAATTGTTAGGAAACCTCTTGCTGAAATTGCAAGGTATTGCCCAAAGTGGGAGGAAAGTGTTTCTTTCCTTTACCTTCTACTTAAAAAAAATGACTGAACTAGCTTTGCTCATCTTTGACAAAAATGTTCACACGTAGGACTGTCATGGTTTAACCCCAGTCAGCAACCAGGACCATGCAGCCTCTCGCTCAGGCCCCCTTCTCCCCCCAGAAGGGTAGGGAGAAGAGGGAGAAAAGGAGGGGAAAGGGAAAAAAACCCTCATGGGTTAAGATAGACAGTTTAATAGAACAATAACAGAAAAGGATAATAATAATAATAATAATAATAATAATGGTAAAAGAGTATACAAGACACAAGTAATTCTCACCACCTGGTGAACTGGTTGCCCAGCTCAAGCCGAGCAGTGATTGCAGATTCCCACCCCCTGGCAAACCCCCATTTATATACTGAGCATGACGTCTATGGTATGGAATATTTCTTTGGCCATTCTGTTGTTCTGTCTAGACTCCTTCTCAGCTTCTACAGGAAGATGAAAAAAGTCCTTGAATGGTATAAACATCACCTAGCAACAACTAAAACAATATGCATTATTGACATTCCTTTCATATCAAATCTGAAACACAACAATCACTAGAAAGAAAATTAACTCTATGCTAGCTGAAACCAGGACAAGGCACAACTATATCGGGAAGCATTGATGGAAATCATAGAAGAGGAAAGGAAGTACTTAAGAAGAAATGTGTATGGAACATTAAGACCCCATTTTCTCAGCTTTCTCACACAATGGCTCATATTTGACATTGCTCCAAGTGTAAAGGAATTTCTAAATCCAGGTATCAGAAGGCTGTTTTTTTTCTTAGCATGTAAGGAGTCAAAAAGTTTGATTATAATAAATCATTACATCAACTTGACAACCTTCGCCATAATGACTGCAGTCAGCTCACCTTAGAATACTGCAACCATCACTCTATGTGTGTATATATATCAATGGTAATAGGAGGCTACAGATTACGCATAAAATTACCTATGCAAGAAAATCGCAAAAGAGAATGACTGATGATTCAGGGAATAAAAAGATATCACTCTTAGAATATCATGATCTCCTGAAGGTAGGAAGGACTCTGAAATCAGAAGGATCATTTTAAGCAGTCTACAAATTTCCTTACCTTAGGTAAGGCAGGGTTTTTTTGGTTGTGGTTTTTTTTTTTTTTAATTTGTTAGTTTTACTTTTGAAATTTTTATTGTCCTTTTTTTCTCTTTCCTTTATGTTTTCTTGAGGCTAAAAACACAGAAAATAAAACTGCTTCAAACTAATGAACTAATTAGTCAGCTGAACTATTCAGCAGCAAAAAACCTCCAAACACCAGGCCCCATTCTGCTACTGTAAAGAAAGCATCTGTCTGGATTATATGCTCTGGCCCAAAATCATATGTCAAAACTATTTATATTATAAATGTTGAATGGTTTTATTTTCATTAGTTAACGTATATTTTTTTACTTGAGGAAGCCCTCAGAGCAAGAGATGTGTCCTTTAGGTATACATTTCAGAAAATGAGCATATGTTTTATGACACAGTTCTTACTTTATTATGTAAATACAATATAAGGATGTTTTCCACAAACTCAGTTGGCCATATGTAGTATAATACAGTGCTACATTCCATGGTTTACTGAGCATACGGTACCTGTAAAACTCAAGCACAGAGTGTGTAAGTAAATCTCCCTTCCGCAGCATTTTGATGAAGAACCACGCAGAACATCAGTGACATTTTTTACCTTTGTTTCCAGTTAAATTGATAATCAAAGCTGTGATCTTTCCAGCAACTGAATGCTTATGAGAGCAACCTCTTTGGTTTTTCTTTGATAGGAATGGCGTACTTGATGGGTTGAATTCCACAGTAGCTTTGCATTTAAGTAGCTTCTCTTTGAATTGCAGTTATAAACAATTATGAGCTGGCAGAAGTTGCCACTTTCTTCTTTGATTTTTTGCACCTTTCTGGACACTTGGGAGGTTGGCTGCAGCTATCCCGTGGAAAGCTTGTGTCGGACTACCGGTGGCTCTGCTGGTACAGCCCTAAGCTGAGCTAAATGGAAAGGGTGGATGTGTATAGAGAAGCCAGGAGGAGCGGTTGCTACATTGTCATGTATTTTCTTATTTCTTATGCTGGTTTATGCCACCATCACACATCTGTCTGTGCCTGCTAATATTGCCAGTTCCAAAGGGAAATTGTTTTTCTTTATTTTTTTTTAAAGAAAAAGCCATATGCCTCAAAATTATGGTATGATCTTGATAAGCTTGAGATTTTAATAAATCTGAAGTTCTGTGGGGTTTTTTTTGTTTGTGGTTTTGGGTTCCTCCCCAAACACCCCAGTATTATCTGGGTTATATATCTGAGGGTTTGGGTTTTTTTGGTGGGGGTTTGGGTTTTTTTTCCTGTGGAGCATGGAGATGAGATACACATGAAATTAAACAGATAAGAATAACATACCTGAGTCCAAGATCTAAAGTTTGGAGAAAGGTATCATGAGACGTGATAAAAGTCTGACTTGGCAAGTATCTAATAATAATAATAATACAAAAAAAAAATTAAAAATGCAGTTTACAGTTTTAATTTATTAAATAAAGTTAATTTTCCTTATTTTTCACCTCCTCTTTAACCCAATACAACTGAACCATGTAACTTTGTAGCTGTCAAGGAATATCAAGCTGTCTGGTTTCATAAACCAGACCCCCACGTAATGGTATTGTCATAGGGTAACATGGTGGAAAGGATCCCTGCTGTCGCTTCTCGCCTGGGTCTTCATGTTGCTGCACTGTGGCTGATTTTCTCGGTTCACAATTCCTTATACCCTGGGTTCAAGTTTGCTAAAACCATCTGACCACAGCATACAGGTGAAGAGTTCAGCATATGATTAAACTTAGTTGTAATTTAATTTAATAAGGCTTTAATGTTGGGGTTTATTTTCTTGAAGCTTCTGTTCTATATGAAAGTTTTATTGTAAAATTTTATTGTAAAATGCAGGAGTACTGACCTATCATGAATCAAAAATCATTGTGTGATGCAACATGAAGATGAAGCTGCATTTCCAATCCACGCTAATGCAGGATGTACATCTACATCGAGAGGCTGGTTTCATCCAGGTGAATAGGATACTTTTGTCCTTAGCATTCAGAGTCACTTTCTAGCTCGGGTAGTAGAGGTTCAACATTTCAATGCTGCTGCTGACCCAAATGAGAGCACAAAGTGTCTGACTTCTCAAATCTTAATGTTTCATATGACAGGGAAGAGCCCAGAAGAACGTGCCTCTCCACTTAGATAAATTGTCTGTTTTCCAGTATTCCTTAAGAACATAGCCCCAACACAATTCTATGGAATCCTACAGGAACATTCTGTTAAGTTTAAAAAAATTCTACACCTTTAAAAATCTGCTAGAACTCCTCTAGTTTCAGCTCAGGTCTCTTAATATAAAACTCAGATTGTTTTCTGAAAATCTTGTCTGCCGTCTAATGTGCCAGTTTAACAGGACTGCGGAAGAAATTCTTCCCTGTGGGCAGGATCTGTGAGGTTTTGTTCAGTGCAACTCAGGTCAGCTGCAGTCAGCTGCAGCATACGGAGTTAGCTGCGTCAAACATCCCGTCTGGCAAGGCACTGCCATATTTTGCTTCAAGATATACTTGTACTGTGACATTCTTGACATGTCTATCTCGTTTCTCTTTTTTGTAATTATGTTTTAGCTTTTTCATATTTCTTTTTGTTATTCACAATTTGATTCTGATGACGATTTTCAGTAAATAGCCCGAGCTGGAATAAAAGAAAACACGCTTTTTGGAGGGTGCTAAATTTGTTGGTATGGTTCAATATACTTCCTTTATAGAAAAGAAGCATACGAGACTGAAAAAAAAATGAAGTTACACCAGATGTGGAAGTGACATGAGGAAGATGCTTAGGCAATTTTGAGATGGGATAATGCTTCTTGATTCTGTTCTTTGAGCTAGAAGGTGGCAATTAGATTTTCATACACAGAAAAGTGTGAGACATCCTAATTAAACACCTTTCTGTGGAAGTCATCATGGATAAACCCAAACCGCTTGTAGTAGTTCTCAAATGTGTCACCTGTGAGGGTAACACTAGAAAAGTCTCAATTTTTTTAATCTTTTTTTTTTGGTAAAAATTCGAAGGATATTATAATTTGACTGTACATATGTAGATTACATTCAAATATGTACATTACTAGGACAGTCAATCAAATACATTTTAAGCATAGCTATAGGTCATGTATAGAATCATAAAAAGGGGGCAAATAACTGGAAGGAAAATACAATGGATTCACCCAGAGGATAAATCTTACAGACTTAGGTGTCACTAGCACCTGACCCTAATGTTTTGTGTGACTTTGGTCAAATCATTTCTGCTTTATTTTCCTGTATATCTTAAATACCATTAACGTGTTTACTTGACAGTAGTTGTGAAAGGAAACTAAATACTTCTGTAGACATGACAATATGCAGCATTAGTTTTTAAACTGTAGGTTTTAAAATTAAAAATAATACTTTTTCACATAGAATTCCAGTTTTAAGATCTTATAGTGCAAAAATGTGAACCAACCTTCTTACTTAACATGCTAATGGTATCCCCGAACTAGGTTAGATTTTCTTCATAATCACAAGAATGCCCAGAAATGCACTGTACTGCCTAGAAGAAAAAGGTGATGCTTTGTCCAATACATGACATAGGCATGTCGTATGACCTATGACTCAAACTGCAGAAAATGCTGAGATGCTGAAGAGAAATAATGGCCAAAACAATGCATGGCTATTGGTGGTCACTGAATCTAGAAGAAGAGTATCTAGGTTATGAATTTCATGGTCTCACACACAGGGCTTGAGGGACTGTCTCAATAGAGACAGTGGAGGTCCTCACATGAACTTTAGTAGGGTCAGGATTTCATCCTAAAAGAACAGTTCTTATGGAACTTGGTGACCTTGAGAGATACTTAAGCATTTGCTGAAATGCTTCGTATTTTATTATGGATCTTTTAATAGCTATCCCTATGGGTATATACTTAATACTTACATACCTTTGGTGGACCTGTGCCTGGATGAGAAACGATCATGTTGACTGAAAGTGTTTTGTACATTCAGCAACTGTTGCTTCACAACTGTGCAGCTGTGTTAGGATAAAACTTGCATTTGAGAGCACGGTAATGAAGGTGTATCCGAGTATAAACTGATTGCAAGCATGAAAGCGCTGAGTTTCTTCCATGTTCAAAGGACATGGGAGGATACTACAGAGGCTAAATGGACTGAGGAAAGGCAGAAGACACCAATTGCAGCATTCACTGCTTACATTTTTGTCTACTTTTAATTTTAAAGTGTTTTTACATTACAATCTGAAGAAGTTTTCTGTTGGATGGTAAGAAAACAGTAAATCCCATGTAGTCCTCTATAGAAAAGGAATTACAACACCTCTTTTAATAGATACTTGGGAAAGTTTAGAAGCAGCATGTTATTATGCTCCATTTCATAAGAAAGAAATGAAGGAGCTTTGGGTATCTTGTTACCCCAGTGCAAAGCAGGTGTAGGAGCAGTTGAGGCTTTGGTGTGTTTCCAGCATGGCTGTCATAATTGACATATTATCTCTGGGAAAATAAGAAAAATGTTGTTAGGGTTTGCCAGTAGAAGGTCATTTTCCTTTGCACTCAGTTTTCTCCAGGACTCTCAGTTAAACACTTTTTATTTCTTTTGACTAGAATTACTTCCATTAGGGAAATGTTGCCTGAAAATAGCATGCAGTATTAATGTGTCATTTGTTTCTGCTGTTGCCAACAGTAACATGTTTCCGTGGCTCTCACCCACTGACTGCTGATGAGATCAGGTTGATTATTCAGCAGCTATAGCGTACCACCTGCTCTGCTTTTTTCCTTGCCATGCAAAGCTGTTAATACACTGTCCTGCCTTGTTAAAGCCATGTTTGTTATTCAGCTGTGGTTTTTAAATCTATCTATCTATCTATCTATCTATCTATCTATCTATCTATCTATCTATCTTTAAGAAGTGGATTCATTTTTTAATAGACTTTTAATCAGTCAAATTCAGATTGATTCTAGTTGATACATCTGAGAACCTGGGAAAAGATGCTGGTTTTTTTTTAAATTTTTTTTTTTAAGTTCACATTATTGTTCTGCCATTCACAATCTGAATTTTATTATGAATGAAGTTGCATGTTTCATAGGTCCATTTCTGGAAATGCTACTGAAGACTTCAGTGTTATCTCAGTTTTATTATAAATCATTAATTACTTTGGACTTTATCAGGTTGGTTTAGGTTATGAATGTTTCTTAATGAAATAAAACAATTTAGTCCTATTCTACAGAGGAAGAGGTGATTAATGAGCTCTGTTCACTCTTGTTATTTCTTGAAATTCTGGCTTTTGTTCTTCTTTATATAAATACCTATGCAATTCTGAGAGAGCTGAAAGCTGTTCCTGATGATGTTATAGATGATAATAGACATTTGACTAAGACAAAGTTTTTAAATTGCCAGCTTTCTGATCTTCTTCTGGGATTATAACAGCATCACATCTAAATGTCTTTTATAGCACACAAAGTATGAGTAAATCCAGAACTCACTACATTTCTTTAAATATAGCTTTTCATCCTGGTTATACTCCGCTTCTGTGAATTGCATTTTAAACCAAAAATATATTGCAAACAATAATTTGAATATTTAGTATATTCAATATATATCGAATATTTTCAAGTTATAGCAAATGTATATCGATACAACTTGTTATATTGTTATTGAACTCGTATAAAACTAGAACATTCTGTTCAATGATCTATTATATCAGTTCAATTATATGATAAGGCAAAATGCAACTGCTGTTGCATCCCCTGTTTTTTTAAAGATAACTGACTTCATTAGTGTTTTTCTCACATAAGTGATGCAAGCCCGTATCAATGTTTTCTCCTCCCTGTCCTTAGTAAGGAGGTCTTTACTTGATTTGTTCCTTTTCCTACTTTTGCCTTTGAAATTAGGCAGCTACATGTGTATTTCAGTTGTGTCTGTTTCCATTTGGATCCTAGTCAGATTTTAATGGAATGGCTAGCAGGTATAAATTTTGAGCAGCTAAGGTGTTTTGTTTGGTTTTACTGGCTATTTAATGAGGAGATATTAAAGGAGCTGTGAAACGAGCTGAACGGCATCTAAGTTTTTTGGGCTTTTTTTAAGTTAGAGGAAAATTACATTGTTGACATTTTAGAACACTTGTTTTGGAGTGGGTTAGTTTTGATATTTCTAAAATAAATTTAGGTAGTCCTGATTTCTCCCTGGGTTGCTAAAAACTACCCATGCACTACAATTGCCAAAGCAGGGTAAGAAGGCATGCCTCCTCACCATACCTGTCACCCTAACGGTGCCTGGGAAGTTACTAGCTCAACTGTGAAGCTTAAGAGTTTCCTAAGGCGGGCAGGGAACTGGAGCTGGTGGTGTTTGCAGTTTGTGATTTGTTGGAGCAGTTGACAATTTCAGCCTAATGGTTTCAGCGTGGGTCCTTCACTTTGAGCTTGTTTAAAAATACAACACTAATGTGACTTGCATTTAAGGCATATAAATTATTAGAGGGAAAATGTAATAAGCTCTAAGGGTCTGAAATCTCTGCAAATGAGAAGGATAAATTACATGTTAAAAGAAGTGGTCTTTTGCTGATTCTATACACTACTGTAGTAAAATTTCACTGCTGGGTGTCAAGATGTATTTGACAAACTATTTCTTACTCTTCAGATCTTTTTCTTCATACTTTTATCTACATTTCTCTCTATCTTACTCTCTTGTCTACTGAAACATTTTTGGCAGTATCAAGCTGTCATAATATTGCCCAGCTTCTCAAATCTCCTGATGGCATGCATCCTAGAAACGAATTCAGACGTGGGAACTGAACCTCCTTCCTCCCTCCCTCTCCCCATAAATGGGAAAAGTGTAGAATTTAACAAAGTGCTGCTTCTCTACCTTCTGATGAGAATTTCCTACGTTCCTTGTTGGTGTTTAATCATAGTTGAACAGCATTATTTTGTACACCCATTCTGCAGCATATCAAGTGGGATATTTCACACCAACCATATTTCATACTTCATGGACTGGACTCGGTGCTCGCATCATAGAAGGCAATTTTGTGCTCCCTTTGTTCTCCATTGTGGCTGCATTTGATTTGTCCTCTGGTACCCAGAAAGGTGCCCTCCAGCAATGTTTTTGCACCTGCAGTTCATTTATCCTGTTGACTGCTCATATAAGGTTTATTTTCATCTAGTCCCATTGGTCTTAGTAGTGAGGATTATGAATGTTAGATATCAAGCTGAGGTGGCAACCAGTAAGTTTTCAGACAGCTACTGACTGGTACTTGACAGCATCCCCCTGCAACTGCCACAGGTTGTGCACTCACCTAGGTGCAGATCCAGTTATGCTGCTTTTACAGAAGTTTAAATGTGTGGGTTTTAGCTTATTTGTTTGTTTATTCATCCAGTGATGATTTTCAGTGGTGTATACAGTTCCAGGAGTTCTGTGATTTGTTTTCAGAACAGAATCAAAGATTTTTTGACATTAACTATACATTTGACTACTTCTGAAGAATTTTAGATTCTTACTAAAACTTCCTTGAGAATCCTACTTTAGTATAATATATTTAAAAACACTTTCAGCACTCTTTTGGGAGCAGAAGTAGTACTGGCACTATGTCTTTTTTGCCTTCTCTGTTTGATAATTTGTTACCGTTAGCTAAATTCTTAAATCTACGCAATAAGAGAAAGGAAGAAATAGGAGAGAAGAGCTCTTTCTAGTTCATGTTTTGGAGAAAGGTTGCTTTTATGTAGTGGAGAAGTGTTACTGTGCCAAATGGTCTTTTGGTTTTACCCTTTTTAACTTTTCTTACATGTCAGTTTTGTCAGAGACGGGTGATTGTACACAACATTTTAGATGTCAAAAGCCATATGTGTGATGTATTTGCTTAGGGTCTCCCTATTTCAGTTTTCCCTATTAAAATCAATATGATTATTCATGTCAGAAAGCATTAACTTCACCTGCAATACTGTAATCTCAAGTACTCTAGTTCAGAATTGGCTTCCCATTGATTTCTGATCTTATTTAGACCAGTGGCTTAATTTATTTTAAGTCTTCTGCTTTGAAATTAGAAAACCACTAGAAGGGTAAAATTTCTCTGTGGAGAATCAGACTGATCAGACTTCACTCATTTAATTAAACAATAAGAATAAAGATTGTCTTGAAACATAAAGAATGATTTTCATTACAGCTGTTAACAGATACAGAAATCCTTCAAAGCTCTGTCTTCTAAACATATGGAAGGCGATAATAAAATTTTTCCATTAGATTTCTTTTTAGTCAACATGACAGCTTTGTGTGGGATATGAGGTCATCTTCGTAGAAAAACTGATTAAGAAGGTCTGAAATAGAATTACTGTTCATGTGAATAAAGTAAAAATGGCTTAAAATGCATTAGGAAAGCATACAAAACATGTATTTTTCTGTTTATTGTTTAATTAAAGTTGAGTTTTGTAATCTACAGCTGGATTAGAAAAAAAAATAAAACTAACAATTTAGGTTGCTGGTAATGGTTAATAGTTGGGTCGTTATTTTGAATTATAGTCCAGAATATAGCAACATCTGCTTTTTCAAACGTTGTGCTAATTGCTGATTGTGTTAGGTTATGTATAAATTTAGGTCAGTAATTTATATGAAGAGTGCTGTGCTAAGTCTCACAATGTCAGCAGACCTCTAACATACCCTTTTTTCCTTATCAATATGACTCATCGGCTGCCTCAGACGACAAAAGTGAATCTGGCTCCAGAGTAGCTGAGGAATATATCATACGAGGTCTATGTTGAATATAGGAGGCCAATTATAAACCTAATCTTTGTCTGTGACCTTATATGCTTCAGATCTCCTCATTAACAGACCGCAGATCAGATTGCCGTCATGTGGCACAGCAGATGCCGGAGTAGGAGAGCGGCTGTGACTCTGCAGTGTAAATACTTGAAATAAAACCATGCTGCAGAGCAGCACAAAACAAAAACCTACTGTTGGTCACCATAAAAAAAACCCCTAAAAAATCTGTGTAAGTATTAAAATTCTGGTTACACTTACACTGAGGATGATGGCATTTAGATAATGGAATACAGCAATGCATAGGACAATGGTTCTTATTTGAGGTAGCGAAATACAAATTCTCATGGAAACTTATATGCTAGTGTTAGTGATCAAAATATTTTTAAAAGCAAAAAACAATTACTTGGAAAAGGAGATCTTAAACCTTGTGGTTACGATTTAAATCAGCAAAATTAGGTATGTATTTAGTTCAATCTAAGACATTGTTTTATGGTTGGGACCATCTTATCAAAACTAATGTGCCAAAGCTTCATTGAATCTAGATGAGATTTTGTGCTGATAATTATTATGAATGTCCACTTGGGAGAAAGGCCATATAGCAAAAATCTTCGTAAGAGTTACATGCAAAAAGTTAATCAGTCCCTATTAATCCCTCCCATACCCCACTGGGAGTATGGAAATAAAGACACAGAAGAGTAAATCCACATGTATTTCTGTGGGGGTTGTGGTGTTGCTGTCATTAGCACTTCCATGCTCATTTCTGGGCTACTGACCTTCCAATTTGCGAGTGTTACTTGTTGAAATCACACCCCCTGGAGCCAAACCCGGTGATCTTTTTATACAATAGGGTAGTAGGAAATTAATCAGTAGGGTAATTCATGGGTATTTAGCTAATTCATTACCAAGAATTACTACGAAAATAAAACATACTCCATGCAAGTAAAGACAGTAGAATCAAGGTGGAAGAAAATAGTTCTAATTTGGTTTAATACAGAATGTAACAGCTTACTGAGGTGAAAACGCAATTCTTTAAAATTCTGTCAGTCTGCATTAAAGCTGTAGTGAAATAACAGTACCAGCCTTCCATTGGCACTTCAGACACCGTATCCCAGTCTTGCAAAACCTTTTCCTCTTATTGGTCTCTTGTAATTGATGTGCAATTAATACTTATCTACAGAAGAACAGTATTTGTATTTCAGCTACATATAAGAAAAACATGTTTGAAACTGTTTTTACACATACTCGTTGTGGCTTTTGCACTGTTCATGCAAGAACAAGATTGAGCTTTTGGATCATGTTTTAAAATCAAGATTTGAAGTTCATTGTGTGTTTCTACATTGTTCTATTTAAGCTTGATATTGATATATTCTCCCTAGGTATTTATCTTCTTAAAATAACCTAAAAATTCCATGGATTTGGTATTTTAGAAAGCATTGTGAGGCTATTGATGCCTAATAACTCTAAGCTTACACATTTTATGATAGCTTAATATATCAATGGGTAGTCAAATATTATTTTCAAGATAAAATACTTAAAGGAGAGTGAGAAGCACAAAAAAAAGATTGATTTCATTGTACTGAATATAATTGTAATTGGGCCATTAGGTGACAGAATTCTGTGCCAGCTAGGAGGAGATAAAGATATGACATATGCGCACAAAAATGAAGGCTGGAAGATGAATAGGCCTTCTAGGGAGTTGATCTTTACAGATCAGATAAAGATTCTTCAGGTCTCTTTCTTGCAGTCTGTGCTACATCAAAGACTGTCTTTCAGAGATAGTAACGTGCACTTGGAACCTGGGGACAAGACCTTTGAAAATGGACAGTTTTGAGAGTGACAGGCAGCTGGGCCTTGTTTGGGGTTTTGGGTTTTTTTGGTTGGTTGTTTTTTTGGTAGGGTTTTTTGTGGGTGCTTTTTTTTAGGGTTTTGGTTCTTGGCTGTTTTTTTTTTTTTGTGTGTGTTTAGTAATCCCTTTAAAAGCTAAAGAAAAGTTCATAGGCTGATGTAGTAAATAACACTTAGATCTTTTTGTATCTATCCTTCCCAATAGCTGTTTGCCTTTAAAGGTAACAATTCTCTTTGAAAGATTTAAGGAAAAGCTATTGGCAGGTTACTCTTGACTTCTTTCAAAGTTTGATTAAAAATACTTGTTAGTGATCAGTGGCTGTCTTTCAAGGGATAATGGTTCTTTTATTGATGATCTAAGTGTTCTGAAAGTTCCTGAAGATAATGCACCCCGAACAACAGATATTTAGGAAATAGCAAGGCAGCAAGCAGTTCTAATTCATTAAAAAAAAAAAAAAAAGGAAAGAAAAAAAAAAAAGAAGAAATAATGGTTTCATCTAGGAACATTTATTAAACAAATGCTTGTTTAACTGCAGTGTTTTCAAGCACCTTAAATTTGATATCAGCTGCTGTTTCAACAGCAGTGGCTAAACCTAGCATCATCCAATTTGATCTCTTCCCTAGAAGCACCATCCCAGAGCTCTTTCAGGCATCCTCCAAAAGCACAGGGATAGAATAACAGCATTTTGTTAGCTTTGCAGCCCTCTCTTCCTGGTCGTGGTTTCTCAATTTGGTACTACTTCACAGTAGTTTGAGTATCACAGCCATAATCTGAGAAACCTTGTCCTCCAGCAGACTGTAAAACGCAGGGTTTGGTGCTTTTTACATACCATACCTTGAAGTAAGCCAGAATGTTTCTGTTACATGTTAGTTTTGTTCCTTCTCCCCTTTTTAGTGATGTTTAGGTTTTCGTCCCCTCTATCTAAAAAGGTCTTAAATAGAGCTTCATTCAAGGCCTAAAATCTTCTCACAGCTTTCGTCTTCACAGCACTCATACAGAGGCATGGCAGAAGAAATGATTAAAGCCTAATACGCAGAAATATTGTTTTGCATGTTTATTTTAGAACCATTTCTGCTTATTTTTTTATGTATAAAAATCTGACTCTCAACATTCTAGTATTTGCTGGAGAAACCTGTAGGGAACTGCCGTGGGTCATGGTGTTAAAGAAGGTGTTACCTTATTAAACCCTCATTGCAAGGAGAGGGAAGATGGGGAGTGTCAGGTGTCAGCCTGCTGTTGTGTTACTCCTCTGTTGGCGTCCTCCAGAGACTCTTCCATCAAAACAGGGAAGGCAAGACCTGACATTTGCATACCTCAAAAGGAAGCAGGCATGATTTCTTTGAGAGAGATGAAAAATTAGTCTCTCCTTGTGTCACAATAAAGGGCATAGGTAATTTGAGTTTGCTTCACAGTCGAGCTGTTGTTGACCCAGGAGTCTTGACTTTTTACTCTTGCTCTTAACAAAGCTCTCTCTGTGGGAGGGTGAATGTCTCAATCATTAGACTCCATGTTGCTGTAGCAGTAGCATTTCTCTTTGCATAGAAAGGAAGAACTTCTCAGAACACCTTAGCTTCATAAAATAATTTGTAATTTTTTTGTAGTTTGTTTTGAATACTCTTCCCTTATCTTTCCTAAAAAAATATCAAAGGTATTACACTGGAGACATTGATTCTGGTTTTTGCATGCACAGACTTCCCATCAGTCAACCCATATCTTTTGAAAAAAACACCTACTTCTTGAAAATGAAGTCCTTCCATGATCATTGTCCTTGTGATAACCTGCACATAAAAGTTGATGAAGTCTTCTGCTGGAGGTGAGCTGGGTAATGAGAGGCCTGGCTGGTGGTCACGTGTGGGTTTTGGTTTGGTTGAGTCAAGGAACAGAGCCGTTTGCTCATTGCTCATCGTTGTACCTGGTTGCTTGTGCTTTCATACAAGCTTGTCTACCTTTGACAACCTTTAACCTTACAGTCTGTACGCGTACCTCAAATGAAAACTTCTCATTTTGGAAGCTATTTTAAAGTATAAAGACCTGTTGAAATTGCATGTAGTGTTATTTAGCAGGTTTCTTAGACAGTTAGGATGGGTTCTAACTCAAACTTGACTGAAAAATTCAAGAAGAATTTGGTGGGGAATATTCTTTTTCTCCATTTGAGACCAACCCACTGCCCCAAAAAACCCCACCAAAGCTAATAAAAAAAACCCCTTTTCCTTTTTTCATTTGCTTTTAGCATTTTGGCTTAGTAGTACAGATTAGCTAAAGAATCTACCAGCTGAGGAATTTCAAGGGTGGCTGCAGTTCTTTCCATGTGAAATTCGTAGTAATGTTAATGCTTGTCATATATTTCTCTTCATAATCCATTCATCAGTTTGTGCATTTGGGTTCTACTGTCTGTGGTAGAAAACAATTGCAGTTCAGTGTGTACCTTAAGGTAAGGAAGCAGACTGTGAGGGAAACCTGAGGGCAGTGTTAACTGCCGCTATGTACATGTGGAGTAAGTGTCACATCTTGCTTTGCTGCAGTCTGGTGATACATGACTTAATCAGCTCAAACTCATCAGAGGACAGCCCAAATTTAGATGCAGAACTGGCTATAGTGAGTGAGGAAATTAGATGGACAAAATTGTTCTAGTATATTACCAGAAAACTGAAAATACTGCAGGTATCTGAGGTGTTTGTCCAGTGCGGTCGAGGGAGAGTTGTACTGTGCTTTTCCCCAGTGTAACGCATCAAATTATATTATAGTTTTTCTTTTGTAAACACGGTACTTGGCCACTCTGGAGGGTACCTCCAGTTGGCAAAGCCTGTAAGATGCCAGTAACTTTCTATTAGCTAAGAATCATTTGAATTGGCGATAGAATGAATGAGTGGGGATGCTTATTTTCTGGCAGCAGAGCACACAGGTTTGTTGGGGTTTTTTGTTTATATAGGATGATTGCAAACGAAAAAGAAAGGGAAAAGCCTTAAGTTTTCTTTTGTGAAATTTGTCATCCTGACAGTTGTTAGAGGGACTGCCCTCAGGGGGTCAGATATCATAGTGGTTGCTCTCCCGGACTGGGGTGAGATTCCGACAGCACCATCTCTGCGAATCCAGCTGGCCTGAACTTTCTGGTCATACTCTTTTTGGTTGTTAGTAAGAACTGACAGTTGACTCAACTGAAAACGTGACTTAGACCACCAGTTCATTTTGTGTAGGAACTGGTCTGAATATTAAAAGGATCATGAGGCTTACTGTGCAGAACTCCCCAGAAACGGTTGCTAAAATGTTTATTGGGTTATAAAATGATTTAGTCCTCAAAGTCACTCGACAATTAGGACATGTCTGAGTCCACATGAACTTTGTTCACAGGTAGCTGCTTCTTCAGGGTGAGCTTGCTTGCTTTCAGGCTGGGTGCTTGCCTCCAGGGCTCCGGCACTGGGGGTGCTGTGGGCAGCTCAGCTGGAGAACACGCATCACACTTGGCAACTTGTATATGCAAAATTGTAGTAAACTTCTCATAAGTGTGTACAAACAGCTTTTTTTCCCAAGACATAACTCTGTATGAGGAGAGACATGTCACCAACTCAATGGATGTGTCTGTACAAGAGATTGATTCAAAAGATCATAATTTGTGTGCGTTGTGCTTTGCTTCCTGTGGAGCTAAGTGGACAGACTGGATTTCTTTCAAATTAATTTAAACGGGAAAAATGCCCTCTCGGACCATGCCTGTTGCTCTCCAACTGCTAACGTGTATTCAGTCCATGGGACCGGACTACAGCTAGTCCAAATTACTGAGTTTTTATGGCTCCCTAATCATCAAAGAGGATGTCAGTACTTCCTATAATTGAAGCTAAATAATTTAATGGAGGAACAAATGTCTGTAATACTTGTCATTGGATGGTAGATTAAATTAATACATATAAGGCAAGGTGGTTTGTGTAAAGAGAGAGTATTTTCAGCAGGATATTGATGGATTTTGAACTTAACTAGAAATTCTTAAATGACACTGGAACAAGGATTAAGCTTTCTGATGCATGATTACAGTACTTAAATAAGCAAATAATACAGAAAATAGCTTTTTTTGAAATGGCATGGTGCATCTTTACTCAAATACACATAATTTTCAAATAAGTGGAAAAAACCATAGATATATAGAAAATCGTATAGTGAAAACATGTATACGAAGAACTTAAAAAAGAAAGACATTGCTATGTGAAGAAGCAGTAAAGACTAAAATCTATGTCCTCTCTTAATTTGTCTTCAGCGCCTCGCTAAAGAAGCAGAGAAGTACCAAGCATCACATCAGTGGAGGGATGAGTTTGGGGTAAGTTTCAGTTTTTCTTCTTTTAACCTTCTCAGATTTTTCCTCTTTGCAATGTTAACTATGTTCTTACAGACATGTTGTTTATATATCCACCACAGAAAAAGCCATTGACTATGACTGGACATTTTATTTTATTCAGCAAACAGAGTCTCGGTCTGGGTGTCTAGAGAATTAAGTGGACTTTTCACTTCAGAAGCTCACAGGGAGCTTCGCAGACCCAGGGATGTAGCTCTGAGGTGTACGCAAGACATCTGTTTGCTTTGACATACAAGGAATGATTACAGAGAAGACACCTGAGTGACGGTTACTGTAAGCTGAAAGTGTGCTACTCCAAGCACTGAAACACAGAATCATAGAAAAGATTTTTACGAGTTGGTTTTTTGCTTATGTGGTGGAGAAAAGTAGGGAAAAGCTTACTATAGAAGGATTTGGTTATTTATGTGACTGTGTATATAGAGAGTCACAGACTATTTTTTTAGCATCCTTTTCCATACCTTAATAACTACATCTCTTCAATATTCTAGTGCTACTGAAACAGGCCCTAACCTGGTCAAACACTAAGCTATCTTCTTCAATCATTTCAGGATTTACTGAAAAACAAGCGAGATGATTGTAAAACGTACAACATTAATTTTTTATTACCGATCAAGCCAAATTAATATTGTGCTGCATGATTATAAGCCTGTTAATTTTGGGCTACAGTTCTCTGCTAAGTGTCACAGTCATTTATTATGCCTTCATTACCTTTTCCTTCAGAAATAAAAGCAGATGGTGCTTTTACATGATGCTGCTACAAACCTAGTCTGTGTTTGCACATCCACTAGAATCATAGTGGCACACAGTTAAATGCACAAAGGTTTTCTATAATGTCCTTTCTGATCTAGTGTTCCTCAGACACCTGCAGATCTGAAAACAAGCAGACAAAAAAACCAAAACCCTCAGGTCAGGCCGAATAATTCAGGGAAGAGTGACTGGCTTTTAGGAGTGCAAAGAGGGTCTGGACACAGCCTGAATGCTTTCAAGTGTGCTCTCTGCACAGGCACAGCTTCTAATACACAGTGAAACACAGAATGCATACTCCATAGGGATGCAACAATGCAAATGCTACAGCAACCTTTTCTGCTAATCTGTCCCTGTTTTGAATAGAAAACAAAACCTGCAGGTTTGATGGACCCAGTGCAGAACAGAGTGAATGTAGTCAGATGCTCTTTCTGATCATTTTGCTTCTTACCGTACACACTGGCAACACATCAACCACACCATCTCAGCTTTTCGTTTTCTTTTTGCCCTTTACTTGCAGTAGAAGTCAGTCATACCAGAGAGGCTTCTGGTCTTATCAGAATTCATTGCCAAGGAGAGATCTCAAAGTAATTTTGAAATGTGATTTTATACTAATGTTGTGGCTCAGGCAAAGACTGTGGTCAGAATAAAATAAAAAAAAAAAAGGCGGTTGGATTTATAATAAAGTAACTGCAAACTGAGCTTTGCTGTACTGTTTTGAATTTGGATGAGAACAGTGTGCACCATATAATAACCTTGACATTAGGTTATGCAATTAAATTTCAAATAAATGTATTAAGCCTCTTATAATTTAATTTGTTCCATTTTTGCCAGAAGTAATCTTTCTTCTCTTCTGGCCTACTTTTTAGAAAATGCCTGCTCAAATTAGTTTGCACACAGATCTTTCTGATAAACTTAATTTTCACTGGAAGATTCATTCTCGTAATGGCTGTGATGGAAAAGAGAAGATATACTGTAAAACCTTCTGCGGGTGAGGGTTCTTAAAGTATGTCTGATAGCTTTATGAATGGTCTACATCATGCTGTATGAGGTTTATTTCTTGTCTAGGATTTGGTTTTGGTTGACGAAAGCCCTTCCAGCAGCATTGCACATAAGTCACTGTAGAAAGAATCTCTTTGGGACAGTCTATTTCTGCTTCTAATGAGCTTATGATCAGCAATGTCCTTGACAGACAGATTGGAGCCGAATAATAGCCTATGGAGTTTTAAGGAGAAGATATCACAAACATTCCTTCTGGGGAAGATTATATGGGCTGACTTCAGTGGAAGAAATCCAAAAGAGGAAGGGCAAAGAGGGCTGGCCATAATACCAAGGTCTATATAGAGCTATAAGGGATGTGTCAATCAAAAGGCTGCCAGAGTGCCTGTTCTAACACCTTATTCAAATTATGAATGTTTGGTAGAATCATAGAATAGTTTGGGCTGGATGGGAACTTTAAAGGTCATCTAGTCTAACTCCCCCTGCAATGAGAAGGGGAGTTATTGCACAGTTTGCAACAAAAGAAGCGTGTAAGCATTAAAGTCTTCAAAGATTTTATTTGCAGATTAATGTCACAGTATAATAAAAATTCAGCATCCTCTGATATGGTCTTTTGAAATTACCTAGTCCAGGGAAAAAACTTAGAAGATCCAAATTGGCATCCCTTCCCTCCAGCATGTCAACCACACCACTCAGCTTGGTGTTATCCACAAACTTTCTGAGGGAGCACTGAATCCCACTGTTCATATCCCCAACAAAGATGTTAAATAATACTAGTCCCAGTACAGACCCCTGAGGGACACCACTTGACACTGGTCTCACCTGGACATTGAGAGGTTGACTGCAATTCTTTGAGTGTGACTGTCCAGCCAATTCCTTATCCATCGAGTGGTCCACTCATCAAATCCATGCCTCTCCATTTTAAAGACAAGGGTGTTGTGTGGGGCAGTATCAAATGCTTTGCACAAGCCCAGGTAGGTGAGGTCAGTCGCTCTTCCCTTCTCCACTGATGCTATAACCCCTTGTAGAAGGCCACCAAATTTGTCAGGTGCAATTTGCCCTTAGTGAAGCCATATTGCCTGTCACAAATCACCTTCTTGTCCTCCATGTGCCTTAGCATAGTTTCCAGGAGGATCCACTCCGTAATCTTGCTAGGATCAATAGTTAAAGAAATCTTTACCAAAGTTTAAGAATTTTTAAATTTTATTTTCGTTTTATCTGAAATAAACTGTTCATGTTTACCGAAATCAAAAATAGCCGTGAACATAGAAATCTCAGCCTGATATTAACTAGAACCTGGGAAGCTGTGACCCAGCAACTTACTGAACAGTGAATATCTGGTGTTAGCTAAAGTATTTTCATGTTCTTGTCTTTCTGTCACCTTGCATAGTTTTCTAAATACACAGATTGACACTGGGGGCTATATATTCTTTTATTAATAAATGAATGCTTGTTAGGTGTATATTGAATGTCTCAAGAGCAAAAATAAAAACCTGACACAAGTTAAGAGCGTGTATCTTACGTACTTACCATTAGTTTTTAGCTGATGACAGAAATAAGGTTAATAATGGATTTTGGTATCTTGCACTGATAATTGAACACCAAAATAGTTTCGGCAATTACTTATTAATTTACTAAAAACCACAAAATGATTAAAAGGAATATTAATTAAGAATAATAATTAAGAATACTGAATGTCTTCTGAGTAAAAAAGGAATAAAATTCATTAATATTTGATTGTAACATGTTGTTTCCTGATTAAGCACAAAGTCAATTAAAATATCTGAACCGCAGTTTACATCTGCACCCTGAAATAATACTTACCTGTTAGAAAATTATTAAGTCTTTAGAGAATATTTGTGAAGTTCATGAAGGCATATCCAAAGCATTTAGCTTCAGGCAGATAAAGAAATGCCATTCTCTGCTTCCTACTCCATCGGTACTGCCCAATTCCCTAGCTGCATGTACAGCTGGAGAAATAAAACCTGCTTAAATGTTTTTAGATTAATGCAGTTACAAACCAGAGGTACAAACCAATATTTCTAAATGAAACAACCTTGTCAGTTTGAATTTTCTTGTATGCTGCGGAGTGAAAGGGGGGTGGTTTTGACACTTGTGATGGTCCAATTATTTTTCTGGCATAGATGTGCATGAAAAAAATTGTACGTGAATTGGAAGAAAGAGGGGAGAATGCTGTACGAAATAATTGCTGTTATTCCCCAAATGGGTCTCCTACAATTACATTTGATCCCACATTTGATTGCCTTGCAATGGTTGGTTAACTAAAGCAATTTTGTTTCCAGTTGGGTTGCAATATTAATTGTGCTTACACATGTATAAACATAAGGGATATCTCATTTGTATTTTAACAAGGGGTGTCTTTATGGATGGCCTATTAGCATCCACTTATTTATGTGAAGACTGAAACTCAGACTTTTAGGAATTAATTATCACATTAAAATGCCACACGAAAAATCCTTTCAATAAGCCTTATCTTTTAACCAATAGTGTCATTTCATATTCTTCTCTGTAAATGATGATTTTCTGAGTCCTGGTATTTCTGAGATAGCATTTGCTGTGATGATAATGTGTAGGCCGGTGTTCATGTACCAACTGAGCTTAAAAGTACGGACAAAAGGTCATGGAAATATTACTATGGAATTATGATGATTTTTTTTTTTTTCCTGGTACAAATATTGGCTGCATAAAACTGTAGTGAAAAGTTTTTCAGCAAAGAAATGGAAGATAAAAAGGAAAACTGGCATAAAACGAGTCTCGCATCACAAGAGTTGATCCAAGAGGTGACCTGCGAGAGCAGAGCAGTAGAAGGCGTCTCTCTGTGCTTGACATGTCTTGCAGATTGAAGATTTTCAGGACTGCCTGTAATTTATTGTAGATGTTACAAAAACACTAGAACATTGCATCTTAAAAGCCTTAACTGGGAAACAAACAAACAAACAAACAAACCACCAAACTTTCAGCTTTAATACTGCTTCACTCTAAAGAGGCAGTTTAGTAAACGTACTTGGTCTGTTGAAAGAGGGAAAAACTGTGACGAAAAGAAACTAGACTACTTTTTCTCTCAGGCCGTCAGAGAGAGGATACAGCTCTCTTATGGCTTGTACCTCTGACAGTCCTCTTGGGTGCAAAGAGCTTCTGTGGGAAATGATACTGTTCAGATTTTGCTCCAGAGCTGGGGTACTGGGAACCAGTCCCCGCAGGCGCAGAGTAGGTGTGGGATCATTTCCCAGTGAAGTCATATATACTTCATAATTTTGTGGGAGTTTTTACGATACTAAAATCGGGCAAAGTGTCAAAGCTGTCTGTATATTCACACAATGCTCTGATCCAAAACGCAGTGAAATAAATCTTCTGTTGATTTTGATTCATTTTGGATAAGGCCTCAGACTTCTAAAGCCTGTGCAATTTGGAAAAAAAATATGGCAAATGATTGATTTAAATTGACAGGCAGATGGTCAAGGTTTTAGGGAGGATAATATTTTATTCTCTGAAGGGCTGTGTGCCACCTTCTCTTCTGTGACATATAGCTTTCATTTGTGTATAATTTAAATTAAATGTACCATATCTCACTGAAAGGAATGAAATCAGCTTCTTTCTGTCAGTGGTTGTTTGCACTTTGACATCTTTCTGCTCAGGGGACGGAGCTCTGTGTGTGCACGGGGAGCAGTAGGAAGGGGAGGTGAAGAGGGGATAAGAATGAATCATATTTACTGAAATTGGGTGGATTTAGGGGTTGTTCTGATGTTTATTTGATGCTTATCATATTAGTTATACCTTTTTGATTCATAAAAATGCGCTATGAGTACTGCAGGAACAGGCATTTCTGCAAGTTTTTCAATAGTGCTTTCTTAAAACGAGACGGGAGGTACAGCAGTTACAGCATGTGAAGCGCTCTCACCTCGCTTCCTAGCATCTCCGTAAGAAGAGATTCATCTTCACATAGAAATCCACTGTGAACATGCCCATGCAGAAGCCTGTGTGGAGACCTGTGACATAGGCTTCACCAGCTGAGCGCAGAATTTGGCTGGCATTCCCTGCCCGGAACAGGATCCCACCGTCCATTTGTCTGTCCCCAGCATTCTGCCCCTAACGTTCGGATTGTTATTTTCTCAACATCTCAGCAATACCTTCTGGTTTACAAATTTCTGGGAGGCATGAGTTAGATATAAGAAATATGTCTTAAAGGCAAAAAAAAAATCCTTTAGAAAACTTTTTAAGGGTAATGCCTCTTGCCTGGGGTTTCATAACTTCCTAGACTCTCTCAGGTGAGTCTTTGAGTCTAAAAATCATTGACTTCCTCCAAAATCTGGGTTGCTATAGGAGAGTTCTTCCACGCTTTTTTCCCGTTGTATAAGATCTAATGTGAATCTGTATAAGGATGACCCAAATGTAAGTGTTAGTGTGATTAATCGTTTGAACACATTTGTAACCACATTTTTTATATTTGATTAATTTATTTTTTTACACCTTAGGAATTTTAAATCAATTAGGAAGTGGATAAAGAAGATGGGAAATGGTAGCTTTGCAATTGGAATTGAGATTATCTATAAACAGGGATTTTAAATGTGCAACTATAGAGGAGCTAGCTTTTCTGCCATATCTTTTGGTGTTTAGATTTTGGTTATTTATCATCTCTTAATATGCTTACATTGAGTAAAGGAGTGTAACTTCATAATATAAATCATTGCAAGGGTCTCATCTGGCCAGTGAAGTGCTTCCCTGGTAAGGGAACTTGCCAAAAAAGCTTTTAGAGGAAAGTGAAGAAACATCTTCAATCATTGTTGAATCTTTCAAGCATTCCATTTTATCTGAAAAATCAAATATGTTAAAAGACATCTAATACTCTTTTTACTTATTGCCCAGGCAACTCATTTAAAAAATGGGCAGCTTCTGAAAAAGGGGTAGAGGAAAAGGAGCTGAGGGAAAGAAAAAAAGAAAGAAAGGTGTGATTTCTCATTATTAAGACACCATACATACGCATTATCGCCTTCGTTTTGAATGAGTCTTTAATGTGCTTTCTGAAAAAACATCTTATTAAAAATAAGAGCTACTATTGTACTCAATTTATTAACACCCTGTAGGTTCTTTAGTTTACAATAGAGAAGTATGATATGTTAAGAAAAGCTTTCTGCAGGCTGCTGTTGTGCATATTTTCTAAGAGTTCATTGAATTTGCAACACAGATGAAGCTAACTAGTTTTTTCATTTTACCTTTCACCTGCAAATTCAGTTGCTAATGTAAATCCATGATAAGTAACTCTTAGCACTCTTTTACTACCTTTGGTGAATCAGTAAAATCAATTAGAAATGGGCTTCAAGAATGCTGGCTGTTTTGTCTGTAAGCTTCTTTACCAAATATTTTCAATTCAAAACTAACAGTATCTTTCTCCTTGATTCATTCTTGTCAGTATAACTAGGATCTAACTAGTTTCCTCTGTTTCCATCATCTCCTAGGCAAACACATCCCCCATTGCCCATCACATTCATGTTATCCTGACACTTTTTTATATTGAATTTAGGAAATGTGCCAATGTTTTTGAAAAAGGAGTATTAACCTACTTAACTCTACTGGTTTTGAATTACTAATAGGAGAGAAGGGGTTTTTTTAGGTTTTTTTGGGTTGTTTTTTTTTTTAAATTAAAAGAGAAAAACCTGATATAACTGAATATGCACAAAGTGTTAATAGAGTAAGACAGAAACATCCAAATACAGCTTTTCATAATGGAGGCAGACTTCTAAAAGACTAAGAAATTCAGAAAATATTAAAAAGTTTTGATTCTTACTTCGGAGAAGGAATGCCATTCATAATAGCAAACCTTGGCGATTTTTTTAAAAAGCAAATTAGACCCCAAATATTTGTAAAATGTTTCCTGTAAAAAGGGGCAAATACTGGGAATATATAGATATGGGCTTAGGGCTGAAATTCTGAGATGAGTGGGTTGGACTTTATGGGATAGAAATATTTGTGTCTTTCTTCAGTCCATTTCCTTCTATTTTTTCAAATGATGAAACCACAGGAGTCATGCAGGTCCTGATAGCTTACCTTGTTCTTTTGCCGCAAGATTCTTGCAAGATACTAGGTGAAAATTCAGGCTGCCTTTGTCACAACTCATCAACTTTAGTAAGAGCAAAAGGAGCTAATACGGAATTTGGAAGGTTTAGGTACTTAAAAGCTTGTAAGACTGAGAGATGTTATTAAATACCACAAAAAAAGAAATAATAAAAAAGACAAATCCTAATTACTTAAGGAAAAAAAAAAAAGGCATTTTCCAGGCATTGTGTACTTAAAATATAAAAAGAACTGATGTTCGAAGAACAGTGGCTTGTGCACTATTTGAAAACAGAAAAAGCTTGATGTCTGTAGTATTTTGCAACTGAAATACAATAGACATTTTATAAGAGTTTCATTCTGCATTGACTTCAAAATCCTCTGGGAGTGCTAGACAATCCTATTATTAAGAGCTGCATTTTGCTCAAGGGATTTGGGAATTCTTACCCTTCCATCCCCTGAGTATAGGGTAATTCTCATTAGAATTTAAACAAAAGGTGTAACTGTGGCTCTTTTATGTGCTGAAAATGATGATCTGTGATTCAGATAGTGGTAGATACTTCTGTAGGCTTCCCACAAAGCAAGAGATGTGCATAACACAGAGCAGAGAGACTCTTCAAGAAATGTTAGCAATATGCTAACATTCTTCTACATCATGCAAAGAAACAATAATAAAAAAAAAAATCTACCTGATTTGACCAGAAATATGGGCTGTTAAGCATTTGTTTACTTTTCTCCAGTTCACTTTTGCTATCAGCTATGAGCAAATCAGGACTGTATAAATAAATACACAAACAACTCTAGGTCTCATTGGAGGGACATTAAGATTTAGCAAGTCTTGAGAGCTCCAGGCCAACTCTGTGCCTGCCTGTAATTTATGTGTTTATGGAAAACACTATCATTCTATTTTCAGTTTCCCATTTGGTAGTCCCAAATTATACTGCACTAAAGCAGTCTTGAAACTGTCTTGAAAATATGATGAATAAATATAAATACGACTATGCTAATCCAGAACAGATCTTTGCTTTTAAAAATGGATGAATAATCCCTGATGAATAATTAATTCAGGCAAGATTCTCTTCTTAGTCCTTTGGGCATTACCACTTCTCCAGAGATGAACTTTCATTTCTTAAGAGTTACACATGGGAACAGTAAAACTAAGGAGCTTGGTTCTATTGATATTTTTCTGTGCTTGCACAAAATTCTGGTGTTTTCTCCTGATAAAACTTTTTATGCTTTGTGTGTGATTTTTTTCCACCTAAAAAGTGAAAGAAGACTTCCAGCAAAAGTTTTCTACCAGACTGAATGTTCTTCATATAGGCAAGTTTAATTTCATCCAATTTACTATGGGTATAGTAGTTTAAATGACTTCTAGGCTTAACGTATTTTAAAATATGCATTGAGGAAGTATGTAGTCTTGCCATAGCACTTCCCCACCTGTCAGAGAAAACATTTTAGTTTTATTTCACTAGTATATTCAGGTATTTTGTGCTAGGGTTGTGTTACTGCAGCAAAGTGTGATTTTTTTCTTTTCGTGAGGGATAGCAGCAGAAAAAAACACAGGCTGGATTAAGGCTGAATTCTTTTTGAAAATATTATCAATACACTATCAATACAAAATATTTAATGCACAAAAGGGGTTGGAGCCTTAATTCTGGCTCCCTGAGGCATTTTGTTAAGAAATAAGTTCAAGATTGGACTACATTTCTAAAGCTTACATATGTAAATCTATACTGTTCAATAAAACAAACCTGTGGACCAAACTGTTGGACCAAGTGGCACAGATTGACAGTCTTCAAACTAGACTTGGTCTTGTGACTTCTCTTAGTGATATCTAGGAGGCTCTAAGTCATAATATGTGTGTGCATTTGTGTGCTTTTCTGCTCAAAGTTTCTGAAATAATGTGAAGAAAGTGGTGCAGCTCAGAAAACTATTTTCAAGGCATTAAACTAGGGAGTTTGCATCCTTCAGGTGCTACATCAGTTACATCGGGACACATAAGAGTATGTGAGGGTATAAAACCTGTTGAGATAACTTTTGAGGCATGTAGAAAGCGAGACAGGGTATAGCCTCATATAGGCTTGCCTGCACAGTCGGTTAAGGATGGTGCCTGGTGCATGCTGTGCCACAGAACGTGTCTGGACATTGCTTAGGTACCTTGGGGGCAGCTGTAACAAGCACAATATGGATGAGCACCAGTCTGCGTTCAGGATTGATCTGTGTTTTGTTTTGAAATACAGACATCATACTCTCTGTGGAGAATAACACATGCTCCATCCTAAAAAGTACCGTGGTTACAGATCAGTAAACAGCCTCGGTCAAGAACAAGAGGAAATGCTATTCAAGAGAAAATAAATTTTCTTTAAAGCAATAGATATATAGCAGTTATGGATAAATTTAGCTTGAAAATTGGAAGAAGGAACGTCAAAGGAAAAATCCATCAGTGTAATGAATTTGTCGGAATTTTTACCAACAGTATTAGGGCAAATATCCCCCTATTTTTATGAAAAGAATTATGATATTATGAATTATACTATGATTATCAATTATGAATACTGGTTTATGAAAAAGAATGATGACATGGACAGCAAGACTGGATTTCCTTTGCGGATTCGTATCAGTAGATTTTGCTGATAAAAGAATAGTTCACTGAAGTTGTTACATGTGCCAGCAAGAGTACAGCAGTGTAAATCCATACATCTAATTGAATTTGGGGTATGTTTGTCAAGAATAGGATGCATTTAAATTGGTTCATTCACCTCCTTATTTCATCTGTATATTGATAAGGAAATATTAAAAGAAATACAACAGAATATGTCAAACCTTTTATCTGTGCATGAGAGCTTTGCAGTACTGTATTTGCAAGAGTTTTAAATGCTTTAATATGAAACAGATCAAATTGGTTTCTTTATTACATCAAGATAAGAGTTAAGGCTTACACATTTCCGAGTTATTAGATATGCTTTTTCCTATTTCTCAGTGTACATAAACGAGGTTGAGGTGATATTTTAAGAATCAGACAAGGTATAAGCTTACTTATATTCCTACTTAAATAGGTGGGAGGAATGTATATGCATATATCAATTCTATACATTTTCCTCGGTGTGTATACTTGTATTTATATACGTATCTACTTGTATATATGCACAAAAAGATCATCTACTAGTGTGTGTGTCTATTTATGTCTTTAAACCGGTGCACTCTGTTAGGCGAGTCTCGGTTTTGCAGGTCTGCAAGGGACTAAAACTAGTGGGTTCAGATACTTTGAGGACACAAGCCGTTAAACTAGTAAGTGCCCATGCTTTTGAAATTTTACCTTTGTCATGTTTTAAAGACCAGGAATATTTCAGCAGAAATGAACATACAAGCAAAGAAAACATAACAGGTAGTTTCAGCGAGTTCAGTACGAACAGCATCTTTGTGGAGTAGAGCAGGGGAGCAGCCCTGGCCCTTGGGCTGGGTTTGCACAGTTGGCTGATGCTCGCTCTGCCCTGGTAGCCGTGGTTTGCCTGTCTGTTATTTTCAACTCATTGTGTCCAAATAACATACAGACTGTGCTGGTCTCATCAGAATAGTGTTTTTTAGCACAATGCTGATAAAGTGTCTTAGATCACGTCAGAAGTGTTGAGGGGTATTTGCAGTACAAGACCTGCTGAAATAGTTTTGGAGAACTTTCTCAGGAAAAGAGTCGCTAAGTTAGGATAGTTTCTTCTCATATTGTTTTGTGGAGCTGTGAGATTATCAGCCCATCACATTCAGTACACTTCCTAAAGTAAAAACAAAGCAAAACAATGTTTGGCAAGGTGGATAGCAAGGTTTGTACCTTGAACTGTGTGAAAAGGAGAAGGGGCAGGGAAGAGAGGGGAAAGAAGCCCAGGAAGTTTTGGCTGTTGTCAAAGAGGTCACTGATGGGAAAGGTTTGGGAATGACTGCTTGGCTACAATTGTCTCCTGCCTTTCTCCCCAGTTTGCAACTCTATGACTTTTCCGGATGTGAACATGGCATCGTCCTTGACAAGACACTTGACCCTTTGTTACAGGATTCCTTCTTCTTTCCTCTTCAGCCTAAGTTTCCCACCTTCCATTATCCCTTCTTAAACACTTGTAGTTCCTTCCTTTTTGGCTTTCTGAAATCTCAGTTTGCACTTCTGTAATACTGTGTAATGGTGCTGTTGAGAGCTGAGCTGAAATAGTCTTCAAGCATCACAAGATAAAGTTTGAGAAAAAATGATGCCTTTCTTCAAACTCAAATCAATTTAATATATTCTTTCCAATTTACTTCATACTCTCTACTTTATTATGTTCTTCCTGTGTTAATCTCTCTTTCAGTAATGTTTTTTTTTTAGATATGCAGGAGCCTTTCTAACTGTGTGTCTTTTTCATCAAATACCTGTCTTAATTTCACTTTTCACAATAGATAGCTATTTCTCTTGTTTAAAATTTGTCTCATTGGCTCTTTCCTCACATCTTCCGTTATTTGTCTATCTGTCCATGCTGAATTTTAGAAAGAGATGAATTTCAAACAAGTGCTGAACAGTACAAGTGAGTTATACAAAGAGTAAGATCCCATGCCTACATGTGTTACCATAGATTCTGGTGGGAGTGCTAAAATGCTGTGAACTTCAATAATTCGCTGCCTGGAATAAGAGTTATATATATTACATTTGAAATATTTTTGAAATTGTGTGCAATTTCTGAACTAGGAAAGTGTGCAAATTCAGAACTAGCTGATTCCTTCTCTGAGTTGTTAAAACCCAGGACTATTCCGGCTGCCATCCTGGGCAGGATTAGGGAGAGCCAGAAGAAACAGGCAAAACTGGAACATTAGGTCAGAAGTGGTCACCGAGGATCCAGGCTTGCTGCTCACGCTGCTGGGATCATGTGTGCAGGCTTGGGCTGAAACTGGTTTTAATGAAGAGAGAGCTCTTCCAAGGCGAGATTGCTGTTCTCTCCATTCTACTGACAGCTAGCAGCCACCAGTCTGGCTTCCCAAGGTTTTGGTATAGTCAAAGCAGACTTTGGCTACATTTTACTGCCTTTGCAGTCGATGCACTATATAACTGGCAGTTTTGCCTGTGCTTCTGAGGTTATAAGAGGCATTTTTAGTAGAAATTACTACCTTTAAATTAATGTGGAAATAATATCTGATATTATTACAACTCAATTTTTAAAGCTTCTTATCCAGCGGTGAGTGGAAACAATGTGGGTGGCCTTTCTTTTATAAGTATGGAAATCAGTCTGGGGAAAAATGCTGGCACAGATAGTCCAAAGTCTCTGTCCAATTAAAAAACCAACAAAAACAACAACAAAGCAACCAAACACACAAAAAAAGGACAAAACAGAAAAACAAACAAACAACCTACAGCTTCTGTTCTTTATCGAGAGGATGCAGCTAGAGCCAGATTAAAGCTGCCGTGGATTTAAGTGGGTGATCTGGGTTAACAAAATAACATGGTCAGTTTTGTAAGTGAAATAAAATGATAGAGAGCAAATGAATTATCAAGGTGGTGATACTGGTTTGCTTCAGTTCTTTAAGGCAGAAAATGGTTATTTTAAGTATTTGAAACATTTTTATTCTAGTTCATTTGCAAAATTCCCCATTACCTAATATTAATCTTCTGTTATGTTAGAGGATGTGATATCAGTGATGGTTGAACTTTGGGTGAAATGATAGTAAGCAATGATAAGTACCATTATTTATTTGCAATTTGGGTTAGGCTCAGAAAAGAACTTTGGAAAGTGGCTACAGCAGGGTTAGAAAAAGGTGGGAAGAAAGGGGAATGCACACTTGCAGCATAGCTAGGTGAGGGAGCAGCGAGGGCTGGATGCTCCCAGAGTGGGCCAGCTGGAGCTGGAGGTGACCCAGCGCTGGCCATGGCCTCACCCATGGGTGCAGTCCCGTGGGGCTGGCCAGTGTGGGCAGAGCTGGGTGCTGGTGAAAGGATCCATTGATGGATCCAGACGTGGTGAGTGAAAAACCAAATCCAGGTTCCATCTAGGGGCTACCGTCTGAAGGAAAAGGGGATGGGGCCAGGGAAAGAGATGAGCTGGGGCTGAGCTGCAGCGTACGTCCAAGGGGTCTGTCCTAGGGCTGAGGTCCCTCTAGCATACAGGGCCAGAGGCAGGGCTGGAGACAGGCCCTCCTAGCCCATCACTGAGTCAGGGACTGAGGGACCCAGGCTGAGCTGCCACAGGGCTCCTGGGCTGGTGGGCTGGTGGGGGAGGCCCGGCGGGCTGCTCTGTGCCAGGAGGCACCTAAGGGCCTGCAGGGCCCTGGGAAACTACTTGTCTGTAAGTGGATGTTAGCAAACGTTGGGTCCTAACTGCTCTTACCATTGCAGGAGTATATAGGATATAATTAGTTTTTACCCCTGTTTTCACAGAATCATAGAATGGTTTAGGTTGGAAGGGACCTTGACGATCATCTAGTTCCATAACCCCCGCCATGGGCAGGGACACCTTCCACTAGACCAGATTGCTCAAAGCCCCATCCAACCTGGCCTTGAACACTTCCAGGCATGGGGCATCCACAGCTTCTCTGGGCAACCTGTGCCAGTGTCTCACCACCCTCAGAGTGAAGAAATTTTACTGAAAGAGCAAAATTAAAAAAAAAAAAAAAAAAAAGGATATCTCTAAAAGGAACAAAAAAAGAAAAGCCTACAGCCAGGTTTAAAAAGATACAATCCTTTTTTCTGATTCTATGCACCGTTCCAGATTAATTGCCAAATAAAAATATGAAATAATCCGTAATGTATTTCAGCGACATCAATTTCTAACCTTGCTTGTTATTCTTTATATAAACTTGTGTTTGAACATCTTGCTTTTTGCTATTACTACTTTTACTATTTCTTTCTCAATTTTTACTGTTATAAATTAATTTACCTAAGTTATATGAAAACACAAGACAATTAAAGAAGAATCTGGTTTTGGTTTTGTTTGCTTTTTTTCCCCTCCTACTTGTATCCTGGACTGTTCTGTTTTGCTTAGTACTGAACTATTGGAGCATCTTCCAGAAAAGCATTGGAGGATGTAGCTAGCATCTGGTTTCCTTTATTTTTATTTGTTCCCCATTTTCAAAGAACATTTGTTTTGGTAGTTTTTACCCGTGTTTCACAGTACTCAGGAAAAAAGCAAAGGCCTCTCTACCATCTCGAAAAAATGACAGGACTGGCTGGTTAAATGAAGTCACATCCTTTCATCATTAAAAAAAGAATATGAAGTCATCTTAAATTGCACAGTTTGCTGTCAAGAGATGTATGAGGTTCCCTGAAATAAGCAGCTTGTGGCTGTCGCAGCGCAAATACTCATCCAAGCACCTTACCCTGCAGATTTCTCTGAACCAGCTTATTCGGAAGTTTGGGTGTCTCTGTATTTCTTTGCAGTTTGTGGCATAAGCACCAAATAAATGGTGAGCAAAACCCCCTGTTGTCATCCGTGGAAGAAAACACAAATAACTTTTCATTTAGCCCAGTTGTTAAGATGGAGAATGAAAAACAGCAAGATGTTGATACGGCTCTTAAATCTTACTGCTGTTCTGCATAAATTCCAACATACCAGCATAATATATCCAATAATGAAGAAGAAAAGTAATTATGTTTTAATTATTTTTGATACCATCCTTTTACTTGTAGTGATTAACTGGAAAAGTTTTCATCATTTTATGTTAAATAGTAAAATGAAGGACATTTTCCAGCTGCTGGCTTGTCTCATGCTACTGAACTGCTTCCGAAATAAGATTTACTCATGGAGCTTCGCTTTATTGCAGTGATCGGGTGCAAGACGTGCACAAAACAGGTGTCAAAGCTGAATAATTAAATTATGACTCCTTGTTAATTAGGTGGACATGGTGTATTTCTTAAAGCCTGGTAACTGCTGTCCACAGTTACTTTCCTTCTAAGACAAGAGAGATCTAGCAAAATCATCTAAACTAAAATCTTAACAAAGTGGGTAAGATTTAACTTTATTAGAGGACCATTAAAATAATTAAAAGTCAGTATGCCAGACACATTTGTGATGTGCGTGAACCAAAGCCATCTGAAAAGAAGACATGGCCTGAGATGCTTTGAACCTTATTACCTTTTAGAAAGGTACTTTTCACATTTAGGAGGAAGTGGAGAGATTTGGGCTTTTTTTTCTAATTTTTGTGCAAATTTTATAAGATGTTATAGCAATTGCTAGTTTTGTATGTTATAACTCTCTGTTTTTTTGTGGACACACTTTAAGTGACTGAATAAACCAAATGAAAAATTGAGTCAGACAGGAAAACAAATTAAATGCTTTTAAAAAATTATTTGAAATAATTAACTTCACAGGTCAGTGTCAGCTCTGTAAGATGTGATCCAAAGTTTGGATATGAAAATTCATTTTTCCTGTGTTACACAGTATTGTAATACTAAGGAAAAAATAGTGTGTGTTGAATTTCCCTGAAGACATACAAGTTATAATCTCTGTGTATTTCAGTTTTTACATATGGAAAACAGAGGAAAGAACGAGATGTATAAAACCCTCTGCTGATGCAATTTAAGGAAAACTGTGCAAAACGTAGGCATTTTTTATATTCCAGTGAGATTCTTAAAAGACGTTAATGTTGTGTGGGTACTTTTGCTTAGAATTGAGTTACAGTGACTTTGTGTAATATATTCCTTGCCATATACTATTTGTAAAGAGAGAAATAGAGAATATTAAATAGAGAAGGAAATTTTTGTTTCTGTGGAACTGTTTCAACCATTGTATATATTCTCAAAGCGTATGCATGTATGTAAATATAAAAATTAGTCTTAGACATTTTCATCTTTCATTTCAAAGCATTTTTTAAAAAGTAAGATGAAGAGTTTTGTAGTACTTGATGTTCTATGGAAAGCAATGTTTATCAGTATTAAATCTCTAATTTTTCTGTGAAATTAAAGATTTGACAGGAGGATGAAAGAAACATTCTTTTGATAATGTTGATTTGGTTTAGTTTGGTGTGATTTCAGTAAGGAAAATATTTTTACATTTTGTTAATTTATATATTTCACACAGACTGCTATATATTATAATCAGTAATTTAATAAAATAATCTGAATAGATCAAACCATAAATTCAAATTAATTCATTTGCCTGGAACCAAACACATACTGAAATAATGTGATTGCTTTTTTTTCTTAATTTCTTGCCAAAATGGACATACTCATAAGCAACTTTTGTCTTTGTGTTTAAATTCTTTGCCTTCATAGTCTTTAAGATCACATCATGGTTCTTAGACTTCTAAAAATTAATCCAACTATCAATCTCCTCATTATATTGTCAAGTTTAAGAATAATTACCAGCACTGATATTTCAAGATTCCTGCAACATTTTGCAAATGCCTATGACTTATTTGTTTTCCTACTATTAGTTGTGGTTTTAATGTCATTAACTACTGTGCAATTCCCAAGGAATTAAGAGCTTAAATTGCGGGTTTAAAACACAGTGTGCAGCCTTTGAATAAAAGTTCAAAGAAGGTATTCTGGTCTAAAAAAAATATGCATTTTTTTATTTGACCTGTTGTATCAACGGATTTCCACTAGCTGCAGTGCAAGCTGCATACATTGCTTGTGAATAAGTTTGTCAGACTTATGTTGGATATATTTAGATTATTTTCATGGTAAGAGTGTGGAACTGAAAGAGAGAATAACCTTGCTTATAGAATAATAGTGTCCATTTTATTGCCAGAAGCAAAAAAAAAATCTCTTTAAGAATATTCTCTGTATTTTACATAGTCAATCGTAATTACTTAAATAGAAAAGTTATAATTCAGTTACTTATGTCCATCAGTTGTTTAATACATTACAAAGCCAGAGGGGTTAGGATAGTATAAATCTACTTGTGTAATACTGGCAGTCATGGCTTGTGGAGTTCACTTTTGTGTAGTTTGTTCTTTATATATTATGTCTTACCTGGCTATCATTTGATAAAAATGCAAGCAATAAGCAAACTAAGGTTTCTCTACTGAGAATCCTCGTCTCCTGTCATGATCTATCAACATTTTTCATTAGCTATGTCTCTACTCTGCACCAATTAGTTTTATCAGCTTCTGACTGACTCTAAGCGTGGGCTAAATAAATATGAATCTGCATGCAGAAAGTGATAGAAATATCATTTTTAAAACAGATGCAAGCATTTATCCTCAGGTTCTAGGTTCTGGAGTTTGAGATGATGAAGCTCCAGAGCGGTGTCCTAGGGTCTGCTGTGGCTGGCTCCCAGCTCAGCGCACAGCTAGGTTTGGTTATCCAACCTTGGAAAGAACTGATGTCTTCAGACACCAGCACGAATAACCGAGAAACCACCTTCTTGAGTTTTTACTCCACTGTAGCGCCATGTGCCTAAAGGCTTGATAGCTTTTAAATGTTTTGTAACCATTGATTGCAGCATTCCTAAACATGGTCTTATTTGTCGGCTATAATGAATAGAACACAGTAGCAATGTAACAAATGTAAACTTGTTTTCTTTGGGAAAAGTGGTATTATAGGTTTGCGCATTACTTGGTTAAAAAAATATTTATTCAAAGATTTTTGCAGATTTGTTGGAGTTGGAGAACTGGCATATTTTCTGTATTCAGTTATGATAATGTAAAAGATGTAAATAAATGTAGCCCATTTCATGACTTCTTAGCACCTACGTAAGAATGAATTCAGAATGCCAAAGCCAATATCCTACAAATCTGATTTAAATTCATGTCAGAATTGTTTAACTAGCCTCCTATACTATACTGGTCCTAGTATTTACAATCTAGATAATCTGCAATCATTTTAGACAAATTTTCTTCGTTATTGTGTTTTTTATTTTTTATGTTTTTTCATCAACTAAAGAAAGTAATGCTGAATAAATTAAAATGAACATACTTTGCTGCTTTAATTAAACAGATAGGATAGTGTGAGATAGAGGTTAATTAGCTGCTAACAAATTAATTTCATTTTCCCACCTGGAAATCTGCTTTGTAATCAATTGCATTTTGCCTTATAAAAGAAACCATTCGCAGTTACTTATACTTTGAGGAAGTTATTGTGTTGAGAAGATTAGCAGTTTCCTGAAACTTTTGGAAGGATATATTTACCAAAATTAAAAAGGATTTAAAAGATTTTTCTCTCTCAGGAACGTCTCTGCCTACCTTGCTTTTGACTTGGAGAACTAGAGAAGGAACATAGAAAATAGCATCTCTTTATATATGCAACCGTTTTTTTTTAAACTCGGTAACTCCAGAAGAGTCCCCTTTTCATTTTCTTTCCTGTTCATTTGTGACATATGCAAGCACATAAAGTCCTAGATTTTTTTGTCATTCTTTAGGAGATGGCAGGAAGATTGAGGGAGGTTTGGCTGGGAGAAAAAGAGGCAGAGAATAGCTTTTTGAATCGTTACTTTTTGTTGTCCACCTACCAGCGTACGCCAGAGGCATATTACAAATCTTTCTTCTGCTTGAATGGGAGTGGATATTGATTTTTGGTGTTTGTATCCTTTGGGACTATAGTAATATTATTTGTGACTTCCTGTTCATAACATGAAACATATGTCTATACTGGGCTTGTTCCAGAGTCTGTATGGTTGACTTTGGTGAGTTTTGTCTCAGACTGAAATAAAATGGTTTGAAAAAGTCTTTGGAACATAGTGTGGGCTGAAGAGAGTTGTGTGTAAAGTTGATGATATTTGCTACACTGCCTCTATATCATATTCTTCTTCCACAAAAACCCAAACCACCCACAATATTTAAAATTTTAAAAGTTTGGTAAAGGAGACTAAAGCCATTTCAACAGTTTTCAAGTGACTGCAGGATTAGACAATCAAGTAATCAACTCTTAAAATAATGGGGATGATATAAAAGGAAGAGCTCCTTATCCTGCCCCATTGGTTTGCATCAGAGATCCGGCCACTGGTTCTTTGAATGCTCAGCATGAAGAGATTTGGAGCTGAAGTTTTGTCAATGCCCATAGCCTTATTTTTGAGCTGTTTTACAGAATATTCCCTTTCAGAAGTGGAAATAACTGCCTAGCCCAAGGGGTTTTCTCCATAGTTTTACCTTAGATGTAAAGCTCCTGGCTGGTAGTTTAGCTGCTGGCTACACATAGGGTGGAAGTAAGCAAATAACGCGTAGTGTTTCTGGAACCAGTTGGTGCTTTTTACTTGAGAGAAAACCGAAACCAAACAACACAAATAGATTGCGGACTGCCAGAAAAGCAATACAAAGCCTGTTTCTGTTTCTCCTCTTCCATTAATGTCTACAGGGGAAATTCAATCTTCAGAAATGACAGATTTCTCCATCTACTTGGTGTAGGCAAATTTCCTTACTTTGATCTGCTGAAAAGAAATAAATAAATAAATTCTAAGAGCTTTGATACTTAAGTCCTGCTGCCAAGGGATGCCCTGATCCTTCTTCCCAAGTTATTGTAGACTTCTGGTGCTTGACTTACTAAACTTAACACTTCTCTGAAAAAGTAAAACAATTTTTTATGGAAATGTTTAATTTATTGTCTAAGACA
Source organism: Burhinus oedicnemus (assembly GCA_008921705.1). Lineage (NCBI taxonomy): Eukaryota > Metazoa > Chordata > Aves > Charadriiformes > Burhinidae > Burhinus > Burhinus oedicnemus. The sequence goes on from VFFE01009136.1 coordinate 407,685, forward strand.
TTCAGATTTATTTAGAGTATAGCTCTGTTCACTAGCCTGTTACTGTCGAAATCTGTTGTATCAGGGTTTCAGTTCAACATGAAAGTGAGCAGTAAGAGACGGCAAAAGGTTACGTAGCCAGCTGGGGAGAGATAGTTTGATAGTCTTAGGTACAGAGAACATTATATTAACATGTCTAATATTTCTTAGAAAGGGAAAGGTACTCTGCAACAATTCTGTTCTTAAGAACAAAGAAGATCTTCCATATCAATTGGTCTTGGTCATCCTATTCTTTACAGTTTATATGATCACTTCTAGAGATTTGAAGACAGGAGCACTCTTTCTAGTATATGTTATGCTTCTTTTTGAGGCCGTGCTTGCACCCTTAATAAACTTCACTTCTCTTTTTCCTAACTAAATGTATAATGTAGCATAATATGGACACTGAGGGGGGAAAAAAAATTAAAAAAAGAGCCTACTTGTACCCTCTAATAAAGTAGCAGGGTTTTATCCCGAGCTTTGAATGGGATATAAAAACCAACTTCTTACTCAGCTTTCTTAATTATAATTTGCACAGGACCAATTATAGAATCACAGAATCATAGAATCACCTAGGTTGGAAGAGACCTTTAAGATCATCTAGTCCAACCATCAACGTAACACTGCCAAAACCACCACTAAACCATGTTCCTCAGCACCACATCTATCCATCTTTTAAATATCTCCAGGGATGGTGATTCCACCACTTCCCTGGGCAGCCTGTTCCAATGCTCGATAACCCTTTCGGTGAAGAAATTTTTCCTCATATCCAATCTAAACCTCCCCTGGTGCAACTTGAGGCCATTTCTTCTTATCCTATCGCTTGTTACTTGGGAGAAGAGATCGACACCCACCACTCTACAACCACCTCAAATTAAATCAAGCGTGGTTAAAATCAGAATGTAATTGCATATTGTCACAGTAAGAAAAAGAATGTGAGACAACGTGCCACTGCGAAGCTCATATCGTTAAGTGGACCAAGCTGTGGCAGTCCAATCTTTGCACACACACTCCCCATGCGCAGAGTTAGCCGAGACCTACCCCAGTCATGGTGCAGACCCTGCGGCAGAGCCCAGCCTGGGGTACATGGGATGTTTGCTCTGGCCGGTCTCAGTTCTGGGCTCTGGGCGGTGGCTTGGCACTGATGCAGGCTGGTTCCACCTGGACACTTGGCTTTCCTGGCATGTCAGACATCCAGCTGGCAACGTTTCTCTGCAGTCTCTGTCACTGAGGGTGTTATAGACAGGTGTCACAAGATGCCAGTCAAATCTCTCCATGACGCTATCATGTTTTTCCAGCATCTCTCTGGGTGTTGTCATTCACTGATGCACAGCGTAACGATCCAAGGCTCATTACACTCCTTGTTTGCACTGCCGTGTGTGCCATAGCTCACCACACTCAGCCTTGTAGCCTTGGCCATGTCTCATTGTACTTGACTCTTGATCAAGGCAAGGTCATGGTGCTCCTGTGAGCTGTAAGTATTCAGAAACTGTAACAGCATCATCTATGATCTCCCATTTGTAACACATATTTATTGTTAGAAGTATGTTTATATTGTGCCTGCCTTAAGCCATTAAAAATACTGTGGTTTGGCAAAATAACTTACCTTTCAGCTGGAGTCCAGTGTATATAGGATATGCATTTAAATAGTTTTCGCATTTTTTAAATACATGCTATCTTAATGTATTTCTTCACAAAAATTTCAGGTTTGATTTTTTCATAGTTTTATTTTCATTGTATAAGTCAGAGTTTTAGCTGGACCTTTCACATCAAATGTATTTCAAAAAGTATGTCATCAGTCGATGTGAGGAAGCAAATGTTGGTTCTGCTATATGGTATGCTCTAATGCAGTAAAAATTTGGAGTTCAAAATAATGTTCATAATAATTTTTCTAAATACGAAAGCCCTGTAACTGTACTATTCACATGGCCAGGAGAAAGGAAGACAAGGGGAAGAGGTGAGAACAGAGCAAGTGTCCTTTCCATTTGTTGGTTGTGACTTAACTGATGTCATATACATGGCTGTCGTTGATTATTACATATTGAAAGGAAAGATGACAGGAAGTACCTCAAGTTACAGGAGTGAGAGGCTTCAGTTTAAAGGTCCTGGCTCTGTGAAGGTGCAAAGTAGGCTCTAAACTTCTCAGAGATGTGAAGCCTGAGGTTCTTCAAAGGTCCATATAGAAATAGAATATTAAGATACCTTAATGCTGGAAACTCAGGTACTTCCAGAATTCTAGATTCTTCCAAGTTTAGACTTCAACGAACTGTTTCATGATCTCGTTTTTTAACTCAGATGCCTAAATTGTGTCCACCATCAGCACTGCAATCTTTGGATCTAGCCTCAGATCAAAATCCCTCAGAATTGATGTCAAGGGCTTGAAAGTGCATTTTTCATATGGTATATTTTTATCTGGAATGTGTATCTGTACATTACTCTTATCTGATAAAATATCTGTTTGTATGAGGGTTGTATGTTTTAGTCTCCCTGTCTAGCATGCAGATGATTAATAAATTACTCATTTTATTCATCACTCTGATGCATCTGTGAATGGACAAGTGACCATCTCATGAAAACGGTCTATAAATTTCATGGTTTCCAGATTGATAATTTCGGTGAAGGAACAACTTGTAAATGAATGCTAAATAAATGGATCTTTCTCATCTTTTAAAAAAAAGTCTGTTCTATGACAAAGGGTATGCAGCACCTTCAATCCTCCCTTATGTTATTTCCTGTAATCTTCACCTTCATCTTTTTGTTCAAACTATTAGTCTTGGTAGAATGTTAAGAAAAGCCCTTTCACAAATCCAATGAAAAAGGCTTATATAAATTGTAGAGCAGACCTGGAAGTTTTTAATTAGTGTATGAAATATAATATTCTGAGAAGGTAGCTCTTTAATCAAATTATATTTTGGGGAAAAATATCTAACCCAAGTGACTCATTTTCACGTATTATAGGTAATGTGGGGAAGTATTTCTAGACTGGGATTTTATTGAACTGTTTGATAGCTAACATTTTTTTTTCTTTTAATGATTTGATTTTTAAAAGATCTTGTTTCTAAGTCCTATTTCAAGATCCTGTCTTAAATGCACTTTCTAACCCATTTCTTACAACCCCATGTTCAGACACAGTAGTTGCAACTAATTCACTATATTGCTGGACTTTCTGTTTAAAGATAGGAGGTAAATCAGTATTTTTACTCATGGATACAGAAAGCAAAAAAGAGTTTCCACTTATTTTGCTTGTGCCATTTCACTTATGCAAAATTACAAAGCTATAACAAAACAGGTTGTAATAGTTGGCATTCTTTCCTTTTTTTCCTCATTTGCAGGCTTTTATTCCCTAAAGTATTTTTTTTAGAAATAGCTGGGGTTTTTTGTTTTGGTTTGGTTTGGGTTTTTTTGTGGTAGGCCAAATTTTTCTTTTCTGAAGTATCTAATTGTGTCTTAAAGTGTATGTCAGATTATATAAGGGATTAAACTAAAACTACTGGCTTATTTGTTATAGGATTTATTAGTTGGGTTTAAATCTTAATTACCTTAAAAGCATTAGAGTGACCTTTTTTTAATACACATCTTTATCGAAGGGTATACATGAAAATATAATTTAAAATTAAAGCAGATGGATTTTACCAACACTTAATTAAGCATTTATAGGCATTTACACTAATTTCCTCTGGTACGTGTATGAAAGATGAAATAAACCAGTATTATCAGTATTTTTTATTGCTGCATGCTGATCAACAGGACTTGCATTCCTTTCACTAGTGTTCTGTGTCTTTTCAAAGTGTGGGGTTAATATGATTTTAAAATGCTCTCCAAATTTGTATCTGTAATTCTAAGAACTGAATTTTAAGCTGAACAGTCAAAATCAGACACATCTTTGTAATAATTTTTTTTTCTTTTTTTTTTTAATTTCTTAGTCTACGTCATTACTTGCAGAACAAAAGAATCCTCATACGTCTCACTACTAGCAGGTTAATTGCAATATAAAAGAGCTTTTATACGTTGTCCCTTTTTGGTTGCTTTAGAAAATTTTATATAAAATATTTAGGAGTTATGGGAAGTATACTGTTTTAAAACAAAATTCAAATAATCATATTTGACCTTAATTTTAGATTATAAAGTAATTATGCAGTAATATACCTTTCCAATATAATCTACTACAATAATTTTAGGTTTGCCTCCAGTGGTTCATTGAAGAAAATGTTTGAAGTATGGAGACCTTTAACAAAAACTCGTGTTTTCTTTTCTGAGGGAGTTCATTATCTTCTAGCATCTCTGTGGCAAATAAAGTAATGGAAAAGAATGTTATTTTTTGCTTCACATTTTACCTACAATTGTTTCAGGACTGCTGCTTTTTGGAAAAACGGGTAGTTGTGATGTCTGTCTAAATTAACACATTCCATTAATTTCTTACTAGATGAAAAGCTACAGAAAACTGGTTTCTCCCTCTCCCCATATTTTTTTTTAAGTTTATTTATTTTCAGGTAGTCCAATATAGTGTCTCACAAAATTCTAGAATTGATTTTAGGCCTTCGGTCTCCCCTGCATGCCTAACCCCGTTTTGGGCTACATCACAGGATCTAAGTTAGGTTGATTCTCTAGGAAGCCTCACATACAGACCTGAGGGCTTAAGGGATCTTAATCACAGCTTCCTTGAAATCAACATTTCTGAATAGATAGTATTAGATCTTTGTTGAAAATCTTAAGATTCCCAGGGGGTTTCTTTCTTTGTTTGGTTGGTTGGTTGTTTTTTTCTTTCATGAATGAAATTCAAACACCTTTTGTGGAAAAGCAGATACTTCGAAAATCACACATACAATGCTTCCACTGAAAAAGAGGTTTGACTGGTTGATGGGGTCCATATTTCAAGAATTCTTGGAATCCTAGCATAGGATTTACAGAGCAGGTTTTCCAACAGAAGCCATTATGTGGCAGCGATGACAAGGAGCTTTCGTCTTTGGCACTTGGTAGAGTAAAGGAGGATGTATAGCTTTTACCAGCAAAATAGCATAGATGTATTACTACGATTTACTATACGTAATTATCTGTAGCATCAGATATGCCTTATTGCAATGTAATCCCTTTGTGTTGTTCCTGAAAGAATTTAATTGAAAAAAAGTATTATTTCCTGTGATGACAAGCCAACTTCAGCTCCATTCACGTAATCCTGATTTAAGATTAGGCATTTAACTAGTTGAATCAATAGACTGTGTATGTAAACTTGCCACATAGAGGATCAAAATACAAGTGTAAGTTAATGTTGGTGTGAATCCGAATGTCATCTGCAGATGCTCTGAAAGATTGTATTTTCCCATGCTTTTCTTCTATTTGATGAATCTGTGTGTTTCTTCAAACCTCTAGACACAGAGATCATAGAGACCAGAAACTTTGGATTCTGTGTGATGAAACTTAGGAATTCATTAATACTACCCAATATGTAGTGTTTCCCACAGGAATTAGTTTATACCCAAAGCTAGGAAACAAAGTACTATTGAAATGAAAAGCAATATAGCAACAATGGAACAATTGAACTTCAGCAGATGTTAATATCAATGAAAGTGGGGGGAAAAAAAGATTATTAGGATAGAATAGATGAAAATAGTGAGAGTCACAAATAAAACATTCATGGCCTGGTCCTTAATATAATTTTTGTACGCCTTGCATATCCTCATTAGATACTGAAACTGCTCTGAAAGGGGAATTAATGACAGTGAAAACTACCCTTCATTTTTCCAACTGCATGTATTTTGTAAACTTCTATCATCACTGATATTACACTATAGTTTCTAATTTATGTATATGGTCTCCTAAAGTAATACTTCCATAAATTTAGCTTCAGGACTGTCTTACTAAATCAATTCATTCATGAACAGAAGTAACAGTGAGTATATACCTCTCTCTGTCATAGTGTTACTGGACAAAGAAAAGAAGAATCTCAGATACTTACATAGTATTTTAGGCTCGCTGAATGAGTGTGCAGTATAACCTGGTGGCAGAGGTGTATAACAGTGGGAAGATTCAAATTCTTTGTGTCAAGAAGTTAATAAATAACTAAACTACTTGCTTTTGAACCAGCAACAAAACAATTTGTTCTTGTCAGCTAGAAGTGGTTAAATTATGAAAAATTGTCCTTTAAAGATATAACTGATCCATGAATCTAATTTGTGAACTGTACAGCATCCGGTGTGTTGTAGGACTGTGTATCTCTTATTTTCTATATTAAAAGTAGTGAGATATGACCAATGTCGGTGTTAGGTTATGCATTATATAGGCAATATCTCCAGGCAGGGTAACGAACTACAAGATATGTGTAGCATAAAAAAATATCTAATTTGTTTTGGGGTGTTATTTTAATTAACTTGTAAATGTATGATTTTTCTGAAACATCATTCTTTAATAGATGATTTAAGAAATACTGTTTACTCCAGTAGAAGTAGATAGCAATGGTATGTGGGCTTCAATCAATTTAAACAAATAAACAAAAATATCAAAGAAAGAGAAAAAAGTACTTGTGACAATAAAGAATCATTTTAATTGAGGAGATAAACAGAATTCTATGCATAGAGGACAACGTTAAAAATTCTATGCATTAAGTGATTCTGTGACAAGGTATACTTTTACGGTAAACTCGAGCAATGGGAATGGGGTGGAGAAATAAACTAGTATCTTGATGAGAGACAATACAAGAGAAGACCTGAAAGAATTGTGCATTTATGAAAATACTCCTTTTTAAAAAGAAATTACTAAACAAAAAGAATATATATATTATATGCACATAAGAATGTCTGTATTACTTTTCCGGGTCTCGTTTTTCCTGAACAAAAGCTTCCAGGGAAGAGATTGCAGGGGAACTTCTATAACATAACATAACATAACATGACAGGACATAACATTACACAACACAACACAACACAACACAACACAACACAACACAACACAACACAACACAACACAAGGAGGTGTGGTGAGAAGACTATTCTTTTGCCCTGCCTTCTGAAGGGAAACAACTTTTTTTTTTTTTTTTAAATTAAACGGATCCACTTGTGATGAAAACACTTGTGGAACATTTCCAGCTAGTACCACTCAGAGTTGGATCCTTTGCAGTTTTAAATGTTGCCTGCTAAAGAATTACATGGCTTTTTGAACAGATCAAATTATTTGCAGAACAGTTATTTTGTACACAACCATGTACAAAGAAAAGAGTTTCCAGAGAAAATGGAATCTTTTGCCTCTTCCAACTTTCTTGAAGGCTTCCACAAGCATTACATGGTCTTTATATTACAACAATCAAGTGAATAAATGATTAGCTTTGGTCTTTAATGATGAAAGGAATTTCCTCCTGTGTCTGTAACACACCGCGGTCTGGCTTAGTTACCCGGATACTGATAGAAAACCAACAGAACTGTGGGTAGAAGAGTTTCTTGATGGAAAAGTGGAAAAATGCCTTTTGAGGGAAAAAGAAAGAGGATGAGTCTATGTTAATAGCATTTACCTCAGAATGGCATTTAGCTCATCTATAATATATTTCAAGTTTGGCGTCTCAAAAAGATCATAAAGGAGAATGAACGATGTCATTATTTACAAAGTGAGGAAAATGATGATTTAGAAAGGTGAACTGCATTACCTTGTAGCACATGTCGTGGTACATTTTTTTAATGCGAGTAATAAATGTCGTTGGCTTACCCACTTGAAAAATGATTACTGAAGTCATTCTTTCCTGTTGGTATTTATGAAAGAAAAAACATTTTTGTGGTCAACTCTTTATTTAGATACATAAATCCAAAGATATTACCATAAACAGAACTGAAAATATAAATTAAAGACTGTTTATAGAGGTTAACAGCAATTGCCTATTTTAAACAAAATGCTGGACATGAAGAAAAGCAACTTCTCCATTTCTTTTTTTATTCACAATCTGTAGTGGGAATTTTAAAAAATGCTACATACATGTGTGTGTCTATTTTATACAGAAATGCACATAACAACTGCTTACTTTCATTCAAAAAAGTATACTAGCAAATACAGGACACATTACAGCAAATATATTTAGTGGAAAGCCACTACAGTAAGCCTAAATCTTTAAGGCTTGTAAATGGTTCAGAAATATTTCAAGAAAAAACAAAAACGCATTCCATAGGAAATACCCCAGTTTTCAAGCCGCTGTAGGTGTTACAGTGAATGAAGTTTCTGACTGATTTTGCAATGGAAACTAGTAATCTTCTCCTTCGTTGTTTGCTTGAATTACATGGTACGGTATTTCCACAGAGCTGCCAGGATCCACTCTACGCTACGACAGCCACACTCTTCCGTGATGTATTTTCCCACATTTTATTTTCGCTGTGGGAGGTGAATAAAACAATAAATGTGTGTGCAACAAGTACTTAACCCACTCAGCAACGCCCATGCGTCGTCATATCTATTGCCTGCTAGACGTCATGGTGCATAAATCACCTAATTGCATAGTGAAATTGTCATATGTCTGTAAAAGAAAGAGCTTACAGAAGTCTTTTACGAGCTCTGGATTGTGTCCAACATTGCCTGTATTTTTCTAGCTGGCTTTTTGAGTGACTTATGTAGCTTACCAGGGAAGAAGCACTAAATGAATTATGCTAAACAGGAGCATGGGAAAAAATACATGAACAGAGAGCAAGCAAAGGTCATATTTCAAAGACAATACATAAAGAAGTGTGGGTTTATTTTAAAACACATTTTAGTACAAATTGTTGCTCATAAACTTTATGCTCTACTTTCAAACTAACAGAATTACTTTTCTTTCTCTTACAGAATAATGATATAATCTATTACAATGCAAAAGATGATCAGAACGATGTAAGTAAAATGTTTCATTTTGATTCATTGCCTGTAATCCCAGAAAATTAGGGGATTGAAAACAATAATGAAACTCTAAGACTAGCATTTAAATATTTTGCAGAAAAAAGAAACGAAGAAACTTAGAAATGTTCAAAAGTTTCCTCAAGAATCAGATAATATTTAATGTTCTAATTCTCAAAGTCTGTCTTCCCTCATACAGTGTGAGTTACTGATCAGGTAGGGAATGTGTTGGGAGAAGGAGGATCCTGACAGCAGTATCATTCACTTTTCGAACTGTAATAAAATCATAATTATAGGTCTGCAGAATCAAAATGATAACTGTAAATAATTTACTTTACTCTGAAGGAACCATTTTCTGGCCCTATTTTCCAAGCTCATATAATCTTGTTCTGTATTCTTTGTAAGAAATTTTTCACATGAGGGGAAAGCAGATGTAAAATGTTACTGAATAACTACTTTTATGCACTTTGTGATCACTCATATGACTGTAATAAGCTTTGGGGAAATTGAAAATCCAGTCCCAAGTTTTAGAGAAAATGTATGATGTTTCAATTCCTGGCTCTACTAAAACTCTTACTTTAAGTGCTTTGAAGTTTCCTATCGGGCTTTAACTATTAAAAATCGGAGTGTCTTCTGGGGAGAAGACAAGTTATCCTCACCTTCACTTGACATAATACAACTGCTTGTCTTCATTATAGATTTAATTTATAAAACCATGGAAAAAATATTGTAAATGTATTAATCGGAATTGCCAGCATGCTTCATTTGCACTTTTTAATCAAGTATTCTTTAGAGATTGATGGCATCACTATTGTAATTGATGCTTCTGCCGTAAGGCAATTAAGGAAGGTACATAGATCATGTCAAGCAGAACTATTTGATATGCTTATCTAGAGTTACGAGTACTGGAATTCATATACAACAAACAAATCTACTGTCCCGACTTTTAAAATTTGCACGCTTTAAGTAAAATTCATTGAAACTAACGTAAATGTGAAAGATATTGGTCTCCTCTGATTAAAGTCACTGGGATTGCAGGTGCCAATCACTTCAAACAGGAGTACAAAGCTTAAATACTGGATTTTAAATCTAAGCGTACCATACAGTGATGGTAGATTATGGTGTGAAGTAAAAAAGCCTGCTTTATCTGTTATGATTAAATAGTATTGGGAAATGTCTTGAGGTGACTACTACAACATGAATCCAAGTTGGGTAGGCAAGGCATGAAAGGAAATACTGTTCCAGAGTTTACTCTCATTTCCTGTGACTTTCCTCAGGATTTTTTTTTCCCAGAAAAAAAGAGGTTTATTTCACAAGATGTTTTTTTAAATTTATTTATTTTTTAGTTTTTAGTTTTAGTTCTGTCTTTTTAAACTGTTGGAATGAAGTTTATAACAACCTTTTTATTCAATTAAGCATAGTTCTTGTGAGTCAGGGCCTATCTGTCAAGAAACAAGTAACACTGTAACATGACGTCAGCAGCACAGAGTACAATACCAAAGTTCAACACCAGCTTAAGTTATTCTTTTGAAATTATTTGAATCACAATAAAAAGTTTTAAGTCCTAGGACTGGAGACTTCTCTCCCTTTTCTGTCTTTTATAGCACCAAAGGATGTTTTTCTTTCTTTTTCTTTTTATTTTTAGCACACAAGCTAGAGTTATTTCAGCTGCTTTACTTTTAATTATTGTCCCTGCAAACCTGATTGATTTAATTCCTCACTTTTTTCTGTTGAGAAAAAGGCAGGTTGCACAGCTAAATAGCAGTTACCAACGTCTGGCACTTATGAGCAGAAGGAGCAGAACTTAAACTGAATATCATTGCAACTTTTGCATGGGTGTTTTTGCCCCGTGAGCTAAAATGTTTTAGAGATCTGTACTATACAGACTTTGTGAAATAAAAAAATATAGCGTTAAGACTGTGGTTTGGTTTGAGTTGCCAGCATGTTTATAGGGCTATATGTTTTGAAATAGTTATTTTCCTTTCCTTCATAACAGTCCTCAAAGAGGGAGTTAAAGAGGGAGAAGGAAAAAAAGGAGGTTTTTTGTTTTGTTTAGCTGTTAATCTCTTTATTCAATTTAAACATTAGAAAACAATGTGGAGGGAAAAGGTTCCAAGAAAGTACAGTATTTACAAGCTCTGTTTTTTTGAGAGTGTGTACTTTCTGTCAGTCATTTAAGCTTTTTTTGGCCAGCTGATCAGAAAAAATGTTTTGGCTTACGGAGATACCATTAAAAAGTTCCCCATGAGTTCTAACCACACCAGGAAAAGAGAGGCGGTCTCAGGCATCTCAGCCATGATACCTTGTTGGTTCAGCCTATCTGCTAAGGGCTGGATTTCTGCATCCTAGAGAAACACACTCAAATTCTGATTCTTCTCATCCAAAGAACAGCAACGGAGGTGGTGAGGGGTCTCGAGCACAAGTCTTATGAGGAGCGGCTGAGGGAACTGAGGTTGTTTAGTGTCGTGGTTGGGGCTGGATTGGCCACCGAGATAAAAGACAGAGGCTGAGGGGAGAGCTTATTGCTCTCTACAGCTACCTGCAAGGAGCTTGTAGCAAGGTGGGTGTTGGTCTCTTCTTGCAAGAGATAGGACAAGAGGAAACGGCCTCAAGTTGCACCAGGGGACATTTAGATAGGATATGAGGAAAAATTTCTTCACAGAATGGGTTATTGAGCGTTGAAACAGGCTTTCCAGGGAAGTGGTTGAGTTACCATCCTTGGAGATATTTAAAAAATGTATAGGTGTGGTGCTTAGGGACATGGTTTAGTGGTGGACTTGGCAGTGCTAGGTTAATGGTTGGACTCAGTGACCTTAATGGTCTTTTCCAACCTAAATGATGCTATGGATCTGATTCCTGTTATTTAGAAAAGGTTATTTCATAATGATGCTAAAAGTTATCCTCCTTCAGCTGCAGTATCAGTATTAACTCTTACTAAACAAAATAAATCTCATTTATATTATAGGAAAAAACAATTTATTTTAGAGATGTAATTTATACATGCAGATTTGGATCCCTTTAAAAGGCCCAGTATTTCAGGAACCAGTAACATGCACCTCCTAAAAAAGTCTCTTCCATGTGTCTTGAGTTTTTCACTGTTAAAATTTTTATGTAAATATTTCTTAAAAAAATTTAAAATGTGGGAATTCTTTTCCTTCATCAGTAAAATTGAGGTTGATTAGATAAATGCAGATTAGGAATCCAAGAAAAATTTGTATTATAATTGTAGCACTTTGTTGGGAATAGAAAGTTGTGGGTATGCTTACTGATGATTTCCATCTCATTAAGGTGGTAAGAATCAGTTAAATACTTTTTGATAAAACACATTGAGTGTGAAAATAGCTGTAGTTGTGTCTGTGCTGTCATTGTGATCAATAATCTAATTTGAAAGCAGCAGCAATAAGGATAAGATGGTCAGTGATCTGGTACTGTACTTTTTTGAGAAAACCTGCATCCAAGTCTCAACTATGTATGCAAACACCACAGACTCTTCTCCCCTGTTCCGTCCTGAAAAACTGCTTGAGAGGACTTAGGTGGCATCTTTTTTTTTTTTCAGAGAGAGGGAGATTTTAATAGAATCATCTCTGAAGCACTGGCTAGTGAAACTGCTTTTGCCATCCGTTCTTTGCTGTCTCTAACGAGTTCATTTTTTTTTTCTCTTGCATGCTGTGAGCCTTCATTTTATCATAGGATGTGATATTGTATTTCTTTTTCAGTACAAGTACTAATAATTAGTAGCCGAAATTTATTTATTAAAATTAGATATCCAAGCTAGTCACAGTGGATACCTGTAGAGAGCTGCTGAGTTTATTCCGAGATAGGTGTCTAAGGTCAGCTGAATCACTCCTAGCTGTGTGTTTCTCTCTGTTGACGAGCTTCCTGTGATGGACGCTTTTAGATCTTAACTTTCGGATGTTGACGAATTAGAAGAAATTAATCTCAAACGCCCTGCCTACCAGTCTTTATTTGTCTCTACTCATCCTTTTAAAATTGCAGCTTTGGCAGAAGAACAGTCCTCTAACTTCTGTGCATTTTTTCTGGTGTAAGTTAATACGCTGCACTAGAGTTTGCTTTCCTTCTTCCTGTTTATGCGCTGCATTCAGGAGATCCTTCTTTCTCATTTTCCATCTGCTGTCTCGATGGGCCTTTTTGAATCTAATGACTGTGTTTGCTTGGACTTAAAAAAAAAAGAAAAGCATGAGAAGACCAATCATTCTTTGGCCTTTGGATTTCTCAGTCTCTCAGATAAAAGAATCAATTTGTAGCCCCTTAGTCCATCAATCAGTAATATACCTCCTGTACTCTTTATCCTACAACGGCAATTAGATTCTACCTGCTCATTTCCCCCACAGCTCTGTAATGTGTGAGGACTTCATGATAATTAATGAGTTTTATCCTAACAACAAGGTAGGAGGTATTATACTCCCATTTTTCATATCTCATAGGAAGATAATGGCCAAACTTGTAATTTAATACAGGTCTCAGGTTTTCATTCACTGTCCTATTCCCTAGAACCCTTTCAGTTTGATATATTGCAGTCTGTGTCGCGCACTTTAATTTGCAGGTGTCAGCTCCTCGTGTCGTATGAGTCCGGACAAACGCTGCACTGCTTTTATTGGACAACTGAGTGGTACCACATTAAGATGCCCTTTCCCATAAGTTTTAATATTGCTTTGCCTGTTTTCTCTTCTTGTCCTTTGTACCCCACCCTATTTATAGTCATCTTTGCTTCACTGTTCAGTTCTTTCCTCTTTTTTGTGCTGGTCTCCATTTTATTTCTAGTGATTGCATGTCTTCTTTATAGATCCTTTCTAGTTCTAATTTTTCTGTTTCCATGTATTCAGGTAATCCAGCTCTCCACTATGCACTGAATTGCTCAATTGCTGAATTTTCATTCTTCCTTGATTCCTTCTCTACTGCTCCTCTCATCTCCTCTTTGCATCTTGCTGCCTCTTACCTTTTTTTAGTGTAATTTCTTGTCGTAGTTTTGTGAACTCCTTCTTGCACATGCTACAAAAGCCTAAGGAAAAGAAGACTGAAATTTTTCAGTGGATTAACTGAAAGGACTAAGTATTACAAATAAACGAACAAATGTTTCTTTAACATGAAACCAGCCATGCCTCATTGGAAGCTTGCAGCTCCTCTGCAGGTCTCACTCATTAGGCTTTAACTGGGAGCAGCCGGTTGCATCTCCTTGCAAGAGCTGTGTCCCTCATTAGCGCAAGTGATTTATGAGAGACTTGCTTCATGCAGTCCCATGTTGGATTGCAGTCATGACTAACCAAGCAGTACTTCTTGGGTGGCTATTGATCATGTATTAAGTGACAGTAGCACTTTTTTTTTTTTTTTCTTTCTGAATTAACATGAGGGCTCTAGAATTATGGGTCCCTTTGGGGAGTAAGTACCTGCACAAAAGGTGAATTCTCTCTGTGCCTAGGGTCAATGTGTGAGTACCACTAGAGACGAGCGATCTGGAGCATGCCTATGGCTGTTTTAAATATGAAAACCATTTTTTATTGCTTTATAAAATTTGCAGGGAGAAAGCTTTTAAAACTGATAATCTGTCTTTGCCACATGGTTTAGATTGTATTCCTAATTCAGTGATGCCTTGTTATATTGGTATAATATGTAAAGCATTAGCTCTCTTTTGAGTTTAAAACTACAGCATAAATGCAGCTATCAAGTTTTTATTAAAATAATAATGATGAAAAAATATATATCTGCATCAAGTTGAAAACTGTTGTAAAACTAAAAAAAGGATGATTAGGTGTGAATGTAAACATAATTTCAAAAATTTCCTGGTGTGTTTTAACATACTGCAATGTCAAGGTCTAGGCTGGGCTAGCCACTAAATGAACAAGAGTGTCCCTTTTCCTTCCCAGAAGGGGGAAGGACAATAAGGGAGAGAGACTTATGGGTTGGAAAAAACCCTCAAACAGCTTTAATGAAATATTAATAATAAAAAGAAAGTATAATAATACAAGTAAGAAAATAATGAAATATACAGAAAACCAATATTGAGCTCCTGGGATGATGTTCACGCCACTGGCCAGCACCAGGAAAATCACAGACTGCACTCAGTGGCAGATGGGAACTGGATTCAGAAACACATGGGTTGGGGGCAGAGGTAGAAAAATGGACAGAGTCCTCCTTGGACACCAGCCGTTGAAGAAGAGCTTGACCCCTTGATCCCTCAGCTTTTATACTGAGCATGAGGCAGATGGGATGGAATACCCCACTGGTCAGGTTTGGGTCACCTGTCCTGTCCGCTTCTCCCCACAGGTGCAACCCCTCTATGCTCCTTTGCTTCTGACCCTCCAACGTGGCACATAACAAAGTTGGCTGCCCTTGGGTGTTACAGCAATAAGGATAAGCAGGAACCTCTCTGCATACTGTTCTTGGTATTAACTATAAACATCACTGCCAAGAGCAGACACTGTCTGAAAAACAT
The DNA here is from genome assembly GCA_008921705.1 of Burhinus oedicnemus. NCBI lineage: Eukaryota > Metazoa > Chordata > Aves > Charadriiformes > Burhinidae > Burhinus > Burhinus oedicnemus. The sequence continues at coordinate 422,992 of VFFE01009136.1, forward strand.
ACCATTAGTTTCAGAGAGTGCAGCAGTTAGAAGAGACTTAACTGAAACGTAAAAGTACTGAAAAGAAAGTTGGTTTTGTTCTACCTCAAACCAGGACACACAGTTCTGGGCATATAATGTGGAATGTATCAGATGGAGAACACAGGAAGTGATTGTAATAGTCTTTTGCCTGCTCTTTTGTGAGTATTTTTTTAAAACCCCTAATCTTCATTGGGAAATGTATGTAAGCTATCATCTGTTCTCTTTCCATCCATCAAATCCTTCTCCCATTTTAAAATGGAGAGCTGAGAGACGAGAAAATTTTCAAACAGGACATATCCCTTCACTTGCTTCAGAAAGTACACATCCTATGCTTTTTAGAAAACAAAACATTTTGAACCCCCCAAACTTTTTAGAGAACAAAATAATTTCCACTCCCCAAACTTTTTTTTTTTTTTCAATTTTTATTTTTAAATATGAGCATATGGTTAAAATAAATTTTGGGCAGAAATAAGTGGAGAACAGAATGGTTATCTAAGATGAACACTCCTCATAGGTCTGCTTCTTCCCTAGAAGAGACGCTGAGATTTAGAGGCATGCTGGCATCCGCATTGGAAGTTTAGCAGGTCTCTGCTTATACCTTTGCACAAGTCTTTTATTTTCTGCTAAATTATGGTACGAAGTGTTGCAAATTTGGCTTTCATTTGCAGCTACTATTAACTTAGTAAAAAGAAGTCTGATAATGAATTAGCCCAGGTCTCCTTGAAACCAAGTCTGAACCTACTCTAGATTTTATCAAAGAAACGGTGCATGTTTTTCTCCTGCCAGCAGAACTCAGGAGTTTTATGGCTTTTCTCCTTATAGCATACATTGAAAAATGGCAGAATGATTTGATTTATTGAACAAACAAGTATAGTATATTATATATTTTGTACCTAGGCAGCAGAGAAGACGGGATTTATCTGTAGGCCAGTATCCCTGGAGCTGTGCGTTGGGTCAGGTAGAGCCCTTGAGGGGGAGATGACCCCTGAACATGGTCAGCTGGGAGAAGGGTCTGGAACTGGGGCAGAGCAGATGGGGAACTCCAGGGATCAAGCCTCAAAGGTAACAGGTATAAAGTGACTTTTCTAGAGACTGAAAGGGTGATGCCAGATTTCTGCAAGTCCAGTAGCTGCCAGTTGCTGGACTCAAAACTGAGACTGAATGTAAAGACCTGCCCGGATAGTACAGAGAAATCTGGGGTGGGAATTACTTTACCTATTACATGTCATTCAGCAGATACAAAATTCCTCTGGTTTTGGAAGGTTTATTTAAGCTTATTCTGATAATACATACTTTTAGAAATCTCCCTTGTATCTGCATATGTAAAAGAAGTCCTGTCTCAGTGCTTTGGTTGGCTCTGCATGCCAGCATACAAATAACAACATCAATATCCTACCATCTGGTTTTAGCTAGAGGTGGATTTCAAAGCATCCTTTTCTTCCTGACCTGAAGCTACTTCTTCAGCATTTCATAGACAATGAAGGATAGGCATTTCCAGTGAGAAATTTGTCTCAAATAATTTAGGATGAGCTTAAGTGCTAGCCTGTAGAAGACCTAGTTTCCTTTTACAATAGGGCAGCCTAGAGATAGTAGCCAGATAATTTCCTCATCTAAAGTTGTGTGGTGCTCTTATTCCCTCTGCTTTCACTGTATGACAACTAATATGGTTTGACATTGTAACATCACAGGCAACTGTGTGAAATGGACACAGTCACGATTATGATGTGTCGTGTTTCTTTTTATCTTGTCTTTGTCCTTTATTTCTTTGATGCTGAAAAAAATTGCTAAAATGAGTCACAAAGAATTTGCCCCAGCTGTTCTCGTCTCTGATGAATAAGTGGGCAAAGTATATTTCATACAGATTGGAAAATGTAGTTAGATAACTTGAGGATAATTGATTTGTACACCTCTGTTCTCAAGAAGTTGCCAACAAGTAGTCCTTGTACTTACAGCAGGTCTCTTCAGGGATTAATTTTGCTGTTCTTCATGTGTGTAAGTTGCAGCTATTTTTAGGTTAATTTTCTTCTCCTTCTGCACCTACTAGGGATTTTCAGCAGGACAAGATATTGCAGATATTTGATGAAATTATATTTACATATATATTTACATACGGAGTTCTCATATTTTCTGTTTAATGTTGCATCTCTTGATGGTGTGCGGTAGAATTGGACGTGTGAAAATTTCATTGGAAAACACCATTTAGCACTTGTTTTAGATGATTTTTTGTACATTCTTGGAGAATCATGGTACCAAAATGGACTAATGGCTAAATTTGTTAAGTAGGTGGAAATATTAGTTGACTGATGTTTGATGGAGATATTTTGAATTTGAATTGACAACTTGGGTTGCATCTGTGCCAGAATTATTCTCATTCTTGACAATATGACATAGATTTTATTGAGGCTTTGTTTGTTTTTGTTTTTTTTTCCCTTCTCACTGTAATGGGTATTAGCTATACAGACAAATGCCCTATTCTAACCTTTTTTTATAGAGACAAGGGAGATATTTTACCAGGGTAGTTTGCTCTTAGACTGACCTAAGCTATAAGAGAGAAAGAACATTTTTTGCTAGTATAAATTATATCTTCCATTATGAAAGACTGTCAGAGTAGGATCGTTGATACACCCATGTAGGGAACATTTTTAAAGCCTTAGAGAAGCTTCACTAGAACAGGAATTTCTAATCTGTAATAAATGTCATATTTTTCAAATATATTTTCATTTTTATTAAAATATATATTGAATATTAACCTATATATTTTGGTAATGGCATGTAATACTTGGAATTAATAATTAAGTCTGTAATACATATAAAATGTTATGAAATGAAGAGGGGAAGATTTGATAGATTCCCATAGATGTCCTAACCTATTTCCATTTTCAGAAAATACTTTCTGGTTGTCGTACTTTTTCATTCCTGAGAGTATTCGAAGCCTCTATCCTGTGCTTCTGAGCTATACAACATATTCAGAGATGTTACTCTTTTAAGTTATTACATTCTAGATTTCATAGAACTAACTTACTTTGGTACATACATTGAAAAAATTCCATTTGAACTAATATGTTTAAAAATGAGCTGCCTAAAAAGGTAGATACATATTTTATCTTTTTTTTTTTTAATGTAACAAATTAATTATGCTGTGGGGAGTTGTATCTCTTGCACTGCAGTGTATTACAGAAATAATGTTTATGGTTAAAATTTACACTTCCTGCTGTAGCGAAGATATAGAAAATTCCTGTTACAGGGTAGCACAAAGTGTCTTAACTTTAGTATATGGGGAGAAGGAGTAAGCAGGAAAGCTATATTTTTATGTTCTTTGGTCTTACATCTGTCGTTCATACTGTGTATACAAGAGGACTTATCGTTCTAATTTCTAGTAATTTCGTGGTATTTTGACTTCCAGGGCTTTTAGGAAAATGCGTACTCCAGTGTTTTTGCTGTGCACTTTCCTCTCTCACTTCTGGAATCTGGTGTTATAGTTTCTAACAGTGTGATTTGGATGCCATTCTCTGGAAAATGAGCATCGGAACTTTTAGTGAGGGCATAATTGACACTGGCTGCTTTAGTGCCAAGACTTTATGCATTGTTCACTGAGAAGTGTGTGCCTTTTACCAGCTATCACTGGGAAACCTGTCAGGTCTTTCCAATTCAAGGCATTATAGGTAAGCTTGAGTCCAACCCATAGGGAGAAAAGGCATTCCTTTGAGTTTCCTATTGAAAATATAATGATGTATTGCCACAGGGAGCAGGGATTCTTGCTTTTTTTTCCCTCCTTTTTTTTTTTTTCATATTCTGGTTAAAAAACTAGGTGTCAGGTTTATATTCCTTTATTCAAATTTGTGCAAGTCTTCTATTCTCCCAAATGAATATACATTCGAGGATGTGATGAAAAATACATGATAATGAAATCTATGGCTGCCCCAAAGCTATCTCCTACCTGTGAAACAGAGTTATGAAATAATAATGGCAAGAGTGATAACTGTAGTTGTCAGTGTCCTAAAAAAGATGAGGCTGTTCTTAATGTGGAGAATCCTACCTTGAAGGCAAATTTGCACAAAAGAGCAGTGCTTGAAGTCTCCCCATGGAGGTTAAGTTTATGCCACATCAAAGATCAGAATTCAGCCCTAAAGCTAGTGATTCATCAGTTTAATGGAAAATTTCTTCCTTCAGGATATTTCCTACTAATATCCAATGCATGAGTGATAACAATTGCAGTGAATGCAGTGTAGTAGTTTATTGGTAAATAAAAGTAATTCTGAAAGCTGCACTTGTTACAGAATGTTTATAGCATTTGAAGTAGTGATTTTTAGCAAGCGTTTTGTTGCCTGATTATAGATAGCAATGTTGTATGAGTGTTTTGACATGACACTTTGAAATGTGCTGGTCACATTGAGATTTTTAAGTGGTACAAAACAAGTGAGTGAATCTGATATTTTCATGTGACTGATTGAAGGTAGAAGTAGGCTTTGAACATTGAAAGTCGGATCAGGAAAACTGGACTGGAGCACTTATAATATTTTAATAAGATTTACTATTAAGACTCAAGATAACTAAATCACCAAAATCTTTGAGTTGTGTTTTCAAGTTAAGAAGTTAAAAAAACAGAATGAAAATGTGCTGATGAGCGTGTCCTTTTTGGGTCTGCTGATCTATTGCTTACTCATATCTCAGATGAAATAAATGACCAAATGAATGCTTCATCATAAGTCTGGCTGAGATAAGGTAAATATTATAATTACAAAATTGGCTTTCATATTCATTTTGTATATGAGGCAAAGGAGACACTCTGGAATCTCCATGCTGGGAAGTGCATACAATTATTATTAGTTGATTGGGAGATTAATATATATAGTTTTGCTTTCCTCAGATGACATGAAATGCTGCCTTACTAGGAGACATAATACCACGTTGGCTTTCTTGGAGATACTTTCAGAATAGTTTATGATTCTGAATATATCCTCAAACAGGAAATAATCTATGCATTGCACTGTTTTGGGATTTTCAGGGAGTTCCCTGTAGTGTGAGTGATCTGAAATGAAGTTCCTCTCCTGTTCTTGCTCTGCCCCTGACTCTGCAAATGAGAGTATTTCTGAACTGGCCAATATCATCTGCAAAAGGCTGGATCAGTCTCCCTGGTCTTTCCACATACCCATTCTCAACATGCCCTGTCACCACTGTTTTTTGGAGAACAGATGAAAAAAAATAGACTGAAGAAGACAACCGTATCTAATATAAAGCATCTCATTTATAGGTGTTTATAAGTGGATAATCAGCCTATTCTATGAAGTGTAAGGCTTTCTTACTGTATCCAGTGTTATCCTTTCCTGCAGTTCTCTTCATTAACATCTCTAGTTTCCAGTACTTGCCATAAGTATGGCAAAGCAGCAGGGCTTCAGAATGGAAGCCTCTCATTTTATGCAAGGTCATTTACTCTGTAGGTCTGCACCTGAGTCATGCCTTGAGTAGGGAGCACTCTGGGGCTTAGCTTCAGAGACATTTCTTGCCCACATGGCTGTGAAAGGCCATCTGTGCTTCTGCTTTTGTCTTGTGACTTGAAGTCTTTCAGAGGTTTTAGCATTGGTATGTGAAAGGGTGAATTACAGCTACTCTTGCAGCTCTCCTTTGTGGTGTGTATTGGAAATAATTTTTGATCCAGTGGGGAATCACATTGTCTAGACCCTAAAAACTTCTGAACGTGGCCTCAGTTGACCTTTTACAAAGATATTTTCTTTTGCTGACTTTTTTTTAGTTCTTTCAACATCTAAAGATTGGCTTGTTTCTTCTTCCTTTTTTTTTTTTTTTCTTCTTTTTTTCTTTTCTTGG
>VFFE01009136.1:428855-460649 GCA_008921705.1 Burhinus oedicnemus
TCCATCCTCCTTCAACCCACCCTTTAGATACTTCTAAGCAAGAATAAGGTCTCCCCTCAGCCTTCTCTTCTCCAGGCTAAAGAGCCCCAGCTCTCTCAGCCTTTCCTCCTAAGGGAGGTGCTCCAATCCCCCAATCATCTTTGTTGCCCTACGCTGGACTCTCTCCAGAAGTTCCCTGTCCTGCTTGAGCTGGGGAGCCCAGAACTGGACACAGTATTCCAGTTGTGGCCTCACCAGTGCCGAGTAGAGGGGTAGAATGACCTCCCTGCACCTACTGGCCACACTGTTCCCTATGCAGCCCAGGATTCCACTGGCCTTCCTGGCGACAAGGGCACATTGCTGGCTCATGGATAATTTACTATCTACCAGGACCCCCAGATCCTTCTCCTCAGAACTGCTTTCCAGCACGTCCACCCCTAGCCTATATTGGTGCCTAGCATTCTTCCTCACTGGGTGCAGGACCCTACTCTTGCTCTTGTTGAACCTCATTAGGTTCTTCTCTGCCCAGCACTCCAGCCTGTCCAGGTCACGCTGGATGGCAGCGCGGTCCTCTGGAGTGTCAGCCACCCCTCCCAGTTTGGTATCATCAGCGAACTTGCTGAAGATACACCTTGTCCCCTCATCCAGGTCATTGATGAATATATTGAACAAGGTTGGACCAAGTATTGACCCCTGGGGGACACCACTGGTTACAGGCCTCCAACTTGACACTGCTCCATTAATCACAACCTTCTGAGTTCTGTCACACAGCCAGCTCTCAATCCACCTCACGGTCTCTTCATCTAACCTGCACTTCCTCAGCATCCTAATGAGGATGTTATGGGAGACAGTGTCAAAAGCCTTGCTGAAGTCAAGGTAGATGACGTCTACTGCTCTCCCTTCATCCAGACAACCAGTTATAACATCATAGAAGGCTATCAGATTGGTCAAGCATGATTTACCCTTGGTAAATCCATGTTGACCACTTCCAATAACTTCCTGTTCTTCAACGTGTTTGGAGATGACATCCAGAACAAGTCGCTGCATAACCTTCCCAGGGACAGAGGTGAGACTAACCGGCTTGTAGTTCCCTGGGTCCTCCTTCTTGCCCTCCTTGAAGATTGGAGGGATGTCGGCCTTCTTCCAGTCCTCAGGCACCTCTCCCATTCCCCATGACCTTCCAAAGATGATGGAGAGTGGTCTAGCAATAACATCTGCCAGCTCACTCAGCACTCGTGGGTGCATCCCATCAGGGCCCATGGACTTATGGGTGTCCAGGTTGGCCAAGTGGTCTCTAACCCAGTCCTCCTCAACTGAGGGAAAAGCTTCCACTCTCCAGACCTTCCCCCTTGCCTCCAGGGTCTGGGATTCATGAGGGACAGCTTTAGCAGTGAAGACCGAAGAAAAGAAGGCATTCAGTAACTCCGCCTTCTTTGTGTCTTCCACCACTAGGGCGCCCATCTCATTCATCAGTGGGCCTACTTTCTCCCTAGTCTTCCTTTTTCTATTGATATACTGAAAGAACCTCTTCTTATTATCTTTAACCGCAGTTTCACCCTTGAAACACTGGGGATTGGGAGAGGTTTCTGATGACTGAATGATGGTTGGGGAGGAAGTGGCACACTTATCTTTAGGAAGGTAAATATGCCTTATATGTCTTATGTGCTTAAATATTTAAAATACATATTTCATTTTACCTGACATTGTAGTTAAAGAAAATATAGGAGAGGACAGAAATGATTTTTTACATATTGCTGTTACTACAGCAGACTTTATTCAGCTTTGCTGTGAAGGTCAGCTGTAATCTGTAATCATGAGAAAAGAACATAACTTACAATTTTTTTTTCTGATTATTAAATAGGAAATCAAGGTTTCAACACATACTAAGTCCAACTCACTAAAATATTGTGTCGGTTTTAGGAAAGACAAGCTGTTTGCATAGGTCTTTAAAATAAATTACATTAATTGCTAGTATGCTTAGGAGATTTCAGATTTTCAGCCCCTCATCCTGCCACCTGTCTAACCTCCTTCATCTTACCTTGTTGGGACACTTACAGAATAGAGTCTCCTCTTTGCCTTTTCAAATCAGAGGCAAATATGTTGTGGCTTGCTTGCTTTGGGCCCAAGGCTGCAAATCGGTAGTCTCCCTGAGTTCAGTGGGCATTAGTTGCAGGAACAGACTGACTCAGGCAACTTATACCTTCAGTTTTCAAGTAAACATCGAGGAGATTGAGGAATGGTCTTGGCTTACAAGATGGAACAACAAATTCCATTTGGTAAGTCTGGTAGGAATTTGAATTCTTATCTTCAGTTTAAAAGACCATGTGTGTACTCCACTTCCTGTGGAAAAAGTATTAGTTAAACAGATTTTAATTTTAGCATGATATATTGCCATAATGGGTCAGATAAATGAATGCATAGAGTGGTTTCTAAACCATCCATAAAAAAATAATACAGTTGCGCATACAGTAGACAGAACAAGTCTGTAAGTGGATGTATAGAAATGATTAACAACAAAAGATAGTTTGCATTCAGAAAAATGTCTTTAAGAGGCAAATAAATGCTTTTTAATTCATTTGACTATATTTGATATATACTAAAGTTGTTCAGTTGGCAGAATGATGAAAATAAAATGGCTGCTATAAAAGAATTATTTTTTTTTTTTTAAAGTGGACACTCAATCCAGAGTTCCATTCATTTTCTTACTGACCTACAGTAACCAACTGATACATTAGAAGTATATGGAAACACTAAAAGCACTGAAAAAAACTTGTATATATTTTAAATAAATGGCACTTGAGCATGATGTGCTAACAGTTGCAAACAGAAAACTATTTCCCTACATCTGAAGCTTCTCAGACCCTATATATATTCTTATGTTTATATGTATGAATATATATATTCTTATATTTAACACCTCTCTCTTGTCTAACAGATAAAGTAAGAATATTTAAGTTCTGAGATGACTGTTTTCTTATTTTATTTATAACTCTTTTGGTTGAGTTTTGTCCCTAAGAGTAGACAGAGGGATGCCAGTTTACTTAAAATCTTAGTGTGGCTGAATGAAGACCACAGTCCCCCACCGACACACAAACAAAAATGAAATAAACCGTTTGCAGTTCTCTCACAACCACCTAAATGCACTTGACAGTTTTCCCACAGCTGGAAAATCACATCTATCAGAAAGGAAATAAAAAAAAGTGATCAGAAGGCAATGCACTCATGACATTATCTAATATGCTATGGAAGTGCTGTGGCTGTTAGAAACGCATTCTAGCTGCCGCTTCAAAATTAACTTCCCTCTATCTTGTCCTTAGAAGAGCCGTTCCCATCCTTTGCTTGCTGCAGGCATATTGCTGAGCCGTGTGCTTCAAGCGACATTTCATTTTACTCTCCCCATCAGGTCCAGCTGTAACTTTTCAGTGGGGCCACAAAAGCAGTGTCGGAGGGGCTGCCTATGTAGCTCTACTGGATTACTTTCCCCAGGGAGGAAAAAAACCCAACAAAACAACAAAACTGATTTTGAGTTAGGAACTGGGCATCCGAAAAATTCCATGCTTATTTTGTATATGATACCATTCGTTTGTACGGAGTAGGTCTGGGAGCGGACTAAAAGAAGCATAAGCAGCAAGACTCAATTGTTTAAAATTTTACATTTAGAAATGTCAACAGATATTCAGAAATCAAAAAGGGGCAGAAACCTGGAGATGAAAATATAAAACTTTCAGAAATCTGCAAGGAAAGACAAAAAGGAATGACAGAGCAAGAATTTTGATGTCCCTAAAACCATAACAGTTCTAATTCCATCTCCACATTCATTCTCTAAAATGGCATTGATAGGGACAGCGAGGTTTTATGCAAAACACAGTCCCTAGATACTAGGGCAATGGGAAATACTAGCAACCAATTCCTGTCTATTTTACAAAAGTGTGAAAGCAGGCAGGTGCCATTGTTTCTTGCTGGATATCGGTTCAGGAATTAAAAAAAGAGATCTACCTTTTATTCTTTTGTCCTGATGCTAAATCTGTTCTGATGCTTTGAGCAACTTCTACATTGTTTCTGAAAAGACTCTGCCTTCAGAAAACAACTGAAGATTGCTTCAGTTTGGTTGCAGGTTTTTGTGTCTTTCACTGATGGTATTTTTTTAATTAATACCAGTTTTCTGATCTTTGGTTTTCAACAGCTGCAGGAAACAAAAACCAGTAAGTTTTGTATTTGTGGAAAAAATATTTCTCATTTCTACAATATCCAGTGCTTTTCAACTAAATGAAAATTTACTAGTAGAAATACAAAACCCACTCATCTTCTTATGGCTATGATGATGAAAAGTAACCGAATGCTGTGGAAAGGATACGTTCGGCTGCAGGAAAATGGGCAGCTAAACTATGTCAGAGTGTCTTGAAATGACCTTGTTTCATTTTGTTTTAATGGTTGTTTGCTTTTCTATATGCATCTTTCAGTGATACTTCTGAGCATAAAGCTTCCAGTTACCTCATGTACTTACATTAATTTCTGTTCACAAAGGCCTTGAGAGAGAAGTGGCATTATTTCTGCTCTGTATTTGGCTTAAGGAAAACAGAAAGTAACCGCCGGTTTATTTTAGATCATGCCAAGAAGTGATTTATCCAAGATCACAAAGAACAGCTACAGAAGAACCCACTTTATCTGAATTTTAGCTGCTATATCAATTTCCCTTTATTCTGATGGTGAACGAGAGACATATGAAAATATATTTATTTAAAAAAACCCCAAACCTTAAAATGGCACAAATATGAACTGAAAAGAGAAATGGATTTTATCTGCCTCACCAGGGAGGGAGAAATTGGTCTGGAGATTCATTGCAGAGAAATGAGTGAGTTATTTTGCTGACTGTCAGTGGTAGGTAACAATGTAATTCAATAAGTGAAGGCCAGGTTTGAATAGATAGAAAATTAATCTTCAACCACTATCTCCTGTGGGAGTTTCTGGTGCCAGTATTGATTGCATTTCAGCTCCTGACTTGAGAGAGAAATTGGCTGGAGTTGGATTTTAATTATATTCACATGCTGGATTACTTTCCTTCAAAACAGGTGATTTGCTACTTTCCTGAAAACAAAGTTTAACCAGGTATTAAAACTGTACCAATCAATGCCGCAATCTGTCAGGCTTTTGATAGAAATACCAGACTAAAATAATTAATAACATTGAGGTTTTCCTTTTTAATCTTATGATTTTTGTTTTTCTATTTTAGATGTAGGTTACTTGAAATTCGTAAATTTGGCAAATGAAAACTAAGTAGTTTTTACTTTCTATAGAAGGATCCACTATAAAAGCTGGATGTGTAAGGCCTGGCAGAGCACTACTCTTGCTGGCCAGGAGGTAGTGGCCCAAGTGAGCGCAAGGCTAATTTGCCTGCAATGCTTCTTGCCCGTTGCGTGCAGAGCTAGCACAGACACCTGTACATTTAATAGAAAAAATAATCCTGTGTGAAGGGAACTACAGACATTTTAAAGGATTTTGTCAGTTGGTGTCTCTGGGTTTTGGGGAGCAGATAGGTGCGTTGTGTCAATATCAGAGTTGTACATCACAAAACACTCCTGGGAAAAGTCAACAATTGGGATGCAAAAGCTTCTAGGTTATTTTATGTAGTTCTGATAGATCCACTGCCCTCCATCAAGGCTGTAGAAGTAGATATAAAATGCAGTTCAGCTGAAGCAGGTGAATCAATTAAATTGAGTAAAACATAGCTGAAGAGTTTTTACATTCAGTTTTTGGTATCATGGAATGTTGGTAGGAAGAATAACAGATCCAGTCTTTGTCATAGTCATTTTTTGCAGGAAGAGGGGAGAGGCTGGGTGTTCGTGCTGTTAGAAATGTGGGAAATAGACTTTGTGTTTGAAAGTTTAAGGCATTCAGGCAGATTATTTAAACCCTTTCAGTTTCAACAAAGTTTAATCACATTTTGGCAGTGGACTTGAAGCTTCTTCGATAGCACATGAGTGATGGGAGAGGATGAAAGCTCGTATCTATTACTTTGAATGAAATTGAAATACCAAGCAGCAGAAACATGATAAATTTATGTTCAGATGCTTCAGGAATTTCAGTCAAAATTCTAAATATGCTATAGTACGAAAATGTATGCGCAAGACCTGCTAGGATGGACTTTACAGTTTACCCTTTTTTCTCTTTTACCATACCCCCTCCTTCCCAAACATTTCATGTGGAAAATTATTTGGAAGAAATCTTATGGCACCCAGTCACTCTAGTGTTTTATTGTAATAATGTGACTTGATGGTCCCCAATTCTTTTCTGTTCTGTGAAAACATCGAGAGTTTGTAGCCATTGGTACTAATTTCAGAAATAAGAGTGTTAGGTGTTTTCTTAAATCAAGCGACTTTCAGGCAGGAGCAAAATTATCTCACATGGACGATTGATTGTTGAGGTTGCTTTTGCAGAATTAGACAAACTCATTACTTTGAGCAGCATGAAGCCAAAAGATAACTTGTGAAAAGAACCCCAGAATTTGCTTAATGTATAGCATTCCAGTTCGGGGGTCTGGGGTAGGAAATACTGTGTGATAATGTGGAAGAAAAAACCCCACCAAAAACCTGTGTAAAAATTGAGCCAAATTACACTGTCTGAAGCTATCATAATGCTGTGTCATTTCAAATGATAGAACACATAAACTGTTACTGATCCTAGCTCCAGTTTGCACATTTCAAAGTAAGCTATAATGGTTTGTGGTGGGTTGCCCTTGGCTGGTCACCATGTGTGCACCAAGCCGCGCTATCACTTCCCCCTCTATCACTCCCCCTCCCCAGCAGGACAGGGGTGAGAAAATAAAATGACAAAAAACCTCATGGATTGAGATAAAGGCAGTTTAATAAAGAAAAGCAAAGGCCAGTCATGGAAACAAAGGAAAATAAAAAGATTTATTCTCTACTTCCCATCAGCAGGTGATGTCCTGCCACTTCCTGGGAAGTCGGACCCCAGTACATGTAGGGGTTGCTCCAGAAGACAAACACCTTAATAACGAATGCCTCCCTCCCCTCATCCTGTCTCTTAGCTTTCATTGCTGAGCGCAACGTCATACGGAATGGACTATCTCTTGGATCAGCTATTGTGGCTAGATCCCTTCCCAGCCTCTTGCCCACCCCATGTTACTGATGACTCTCTAGTATTAAAAACATCCTTATGTTACTGGCCGTTGGAGGAGGGATTTGGAGGGACAGCCTTGGTACTGTGTGAGCACTGCTCAGCAGTAGCCAAAGCACTGGTGTGTTGTCAACACCTTACCAGCTACAAACACAAAGCACAGCGCTACGGGGGCTGCTATAGGGAAAATTAACTCCATCCCAGCCAGACCCAGTACATGGTTTTACTTTCTGGTAGATTTATCAAGTGGCGTACTGGATCAAAATATTTCAGGCTGCATTGTACAAGTATTTCCTGCTTTTCTAATCCACCCTCCAAAACTAAAATATTACTCTCTTAAAAGCATCTAAATGTAAAAGTATGATATTCAGAAGTCCTCTGGCCACCCCCATAAGAGCAGGTCATTGTGTCCACTAGAACTATTAATGAAAGTAATACCACATGCGTGAACGTAAAAGGCACCGTTTGGCCTTAGGTGTTCCAAGAAGAAGAATGTTTTTATGTAATTTACACATTTTATCAACTTAGATTATTTAATGCCATGACATACCTGGACTTCACCAGGTTAAAGAAAAAAAAGATCATCCCTTACTTTGAGTACTAGGAGTTGCGCTTTCCTTTCTCACCCACCAGAGTGGGGTTAAGTACAAAGTAACAAGTTTATCTTCTTAGCTTAAGATATAGTAGCTATGCAGTGTAAAAGTAGTCAAAATCAGTATGCACCTTCTTTTCTTCCAGAAGTTTAATAGACTTATATTGTGAGATTCATCTCACCTAATTCTAGACAGCTGTGTTGCAGACTCCTCCATCTAGGCGAACTGCCCTAGGGCTACCTTTATAGTCCATGGGAAGAAGGAGGCAATTCTAAGGAATGATTCATGTCATGGGAAAATAGGTGTCTAATTGAGATGAGATGAATTGCACTCTAAAAATGCCCATTTCTCTTCACTGCCTATGAAGGCAGCCTGGGGTGATAATCTCAACACTGCTATGTTGTTGAAAGCCGCGGATGCCACTGGTTAGATAAGTTCTGCCTTTTGTGTTTCCAAAGCAAACCACCTCCTTGAAACCCATCTGAGATTGCTGCTTACTTCAGGCAACATTTGAACCTATACTAAGTATAACATTTGTCCGTAACCCAGTGATGAAGCAGATGAGGAAAGATATGCAGTTTAATTAGATTACTTTGTGGGTAAGTTAAAATTTAACTGTCTATACTTTGATAGGGGAAAACAGACACATTGGTAGTACATAAAGAATAGCCTCAGCACGCACACGCCTGGCCAACCGCACAGCTGCTTCTTTGTCAGCACTATTTTTCAAGCATAACACATTTTCAAAAATTGATGACTCTAGTATTAAAAACATCCTTATAATTGCCTACAATTGCTGGCCTGAGTAATCATTTGGTATGACACCTGATTCCTGACTGATTTAAGTGGCAGTCTGCTCATGCCATGGGGCCTCCTGTTCCAGCTTCAGCTGAGCCAGGTGAAGACATTGCCACCTCCCCTTTGGTCTGCACTACCTCCTTGGTTTCCACGCTTCGTGCCATATTAGTAACTAAGTTAGAAAAAGCCTCTGCTTTTCAAAATTTTTAAAAACTAGTCCAGATGACTGCGTGAATGGGAAGGAATCAAGAAGCTGGGGTGCAGACAGGTGAGAGAGGATGTGAACCCAAGGCAGGCAGGTGGTGGTGAGCACCTGAGTGTTTGGGAACCCTTCCACCCAGGCAGCTGTAACCAGGAGAGTATGGGATCTCATCAAGACTTATTATTAAAATAAACCAATGAACAAACCCTCTGTCAAACAGAAGTTCTAAGAAGGCTTAATTTCCTGTCTTTGTCTGGATGTGTACCACTGTTTCTCAAAAATTTATTTATGACATGTATATTAGTGGTGTCATTTTATGAATTGTGATTTACTATATAATGTACTGAATGAAAAAATGAGATATACAGTATTTATGATTCAGTAAAAATTATTACATATAATAAAAGGTAAAGTATTTGCCTTGCATTATGGGTGTAAAAATTCCATGCACTTATGAAGTTTAGGTGTGTAAGGTGTTAGGCTCTCCTTTTCTTTTGCAGCTCTTTATCTCATTGAATTGCATTGAGTACCTCATAATTCAAAATAAATATTTCTGGACTTGGAGCAAGTAAGTGTGTTTATACACAAATGCAAAACGTTAGCTAAGAAAGAAAGGCTATGAGTCTGTTGTGTAAAAACAGACAAATGTGAATGCAAATGTTTTTAGCATACTTTGTAATATTTTGCCCTTTACATGCCTGTCTTTAAAAAGCCTGAAAAGAACGACACTGAATCCGGCAGCCAGAGAATCAGACCAGTATTTGAAGAAGATCCTGTTTTCCGACGGCAAACATCTTACCAACATGCAGCAGTCCACATACCAACAGATATTTATGAAGGCTGTAAGTAGCATTTGAACAAAGTGATTTTATTTTAATACTAAGCTTATTATTTGTGTCCCATTCTTAAAAACAAATAACCTCCAAACACATTTTTCATCTCCATTTTTACTACAGATTTGCTGTTACTGTCTTTTTTTCTTCTTTCAGTAGTACTTCAGAGATATGCTCTATTAGGCATATGATTCATCTTATGAATTAGTAGGAGCCATAGTTAAAGAGATCCATTGGGACTGGTTTTGAGTTTCAGAAATGGAACTGGAGATGAAACCAAACTCTTAAATATTCTAACCTTCTTAGCCGTTCTTTCTTTATGCTGTGTTCCTATTTAATACAAACAATTCGTGACAGCTCTTCTTTACGTGGTTTTGGCCTCAGGCAGAGGTAAGTTCTGAAAACATTTTTGTGTATCCCAAAAGCATATACAGTTCAGGCAAATAACATGCTGTGCGAGATAGTAGTACTTACGTTGCATGCAGTGCAGTTCCAGAATTGCAGTAACAGACTTTAGCAGAGAATTTGAATAAATTCTTTCTAAACTCGGTCAAAAATAATACATGTATAAAAATATGCATATACTGCTGAGAATTATTTAATTGTATTTCAAAATTAAGTATTTAAGTTATCTTTCAAGATGAAAATAACTTCTTTTTTCTGTGATCATCATCAAGAAACAATCAGTATCCAGTAAAGACATTTCAGTATTCAAAATGTCTGCATATTTTTAGAAAAGGGGAAGGAAAGTGACACAGGATCCATATTTTCAAGTTTTTTTCTTTTTAATTTAGGGTTCTAATTTCAAGTATGCAGTCTTTCTCCTCTTTCAAAATCTCATCAAGAGGAAAGAGACCCTAATGTGACCTCAGCTCTTTAAAATTCATGGCCACGGTAGTGTGCAGCTTATATAAATGACACAGGGATGAAAATGGAAATGTCAGTATGATGGGGGAAAGAATCATAGTAGCTCGTATTCTTACATGGTGTGCTTGACTGACAGATCTAGAGGATTATTGTGGGATTCTGGCTTTAATAAGTGGTAAAGTGCACCTTAATTGCAGGATTACAGGGAATAGACAGGCCATTTCCTTTGGTTTTATTTGAAGAGAATTGATACTTCACTGTTAAAATGTTATAAAAACTTACCTTCGATCATTAAGCTATTTGTGAACACCATGTGAACTTTGATATAAGATTGTCAACATAACAGTATGTAAAATGTTTTTTTGTTTTGTTGGATTTAACATTTTAGATGGTATTTCTAAGGATTCTTATATCCCTTAAAACTACATGCTAGTTAACATTACTGTACAGCCTGTCAACCTCAAAATGAAGACAGGCTATGACTTCATTAGGAAAGGTACAACTTTAGTATCTAATAAAATTATAATAACAGACAGAAACGTACATTTTTTGAAAGACGTAACTGCATGTGCAACATATATGGTTCATGAGAAATTCATGATTCTTTGGGTCTGGCTATCATATTAATTACCAGAGACATGGAAGCCTAGAAAATTACAGGGAAGACTGTAATTCTGTGCCAGCAAAATCCTGTTGTTGGGTAGCTGGGTAACTTTTGGTTACAGATGGTGCTTTCAGACATAACAGCTTAAGAATACCTAAAAATGACAGATTTCATATCAATAAACACAAAATCCTCACCAGGCTTATTTTACAGTAACAAAGTTCATGTGTCGTCTGAAACACGGTGAGCAGTTGGAATGTAGTCATTCACCAGCAGATTTCCAAAACTAGAGTTTAATTTTCTTTTCACAAGCAATATTATCCGCAAGCAATTTTGATAACCCCAGAAAGAGTGGTAACGGATCTTGATCACTGTTGTCATTTTTCTTCCTGTTCACATGAGCTAAACTGTCATTTCTCAATAGATGGTTTCAGTGCCCACTATAGTAGGGAACAGTTGTACGCTTTGAAAAGAGTTTGCAATAAATCTGCAATTCTTTGACTACATCACAGTCTGCTAGTGAACATTTACAAAACAGATATTACAAGAAATGCCTCTGAGAAACAGTGCGTGAGACACAGTTTACAACTTTTTATTGCTTGGAAGCCAATTTTCTTGGACTGAGTTACACCTTGGAAAGCAGATTTCATTTTTTCCCCCCCTTATTGTATACGTTTTGTAGGATGCCAAGAGAAATAAAGAATTCTTCTTTGGATCTCACAGAACAGGTTTCAATGACTAGATATTTGACCTACCTAGTCTTCCTTGAGATTGCTTTTCACTTCTATTGCCTCTTAAAGTAGCAGGTTGCTGTCTCTAGGGGAAAGGGACAATTACAGTTAGAGCCACACGCCTTCCTAAATCTGAATTTTCACTTGCATCTGTTGATCGTGCTTTATCATGTTAATTTTTTTGTGCTGTATGAAGCTGGGAATTTGAGAATCACTGAGTTCTAAGCAATATGTTATCCATGGCAATCTTTTCTTCCCTATTCAGGTTTCTTCTTTTATTGCAATTATTAGTTATGGTTTCTAAAATATTAATCAAATATTGAATTTCTGTCATATAAAATTCTGAATGCATGGACCTATCCTCCATTTAGTGCTTTGAAACTAGGAAACTCCTTTAGCCAGTAACTCTCTAATGATGTGCCACCTATTTAAATCTGACAAAACAGCATGTGCTATAAAACATTCTTTAGCTTCCTATATATACAGTGATTTGTTTATTTTGAAATACAGTGATGAGCTACTTGTGAAGTAGTCCCTTTTATTTCACCATAGAAATACATGACAAATCTTTACAAAATATCCATTCACTACATCCAGTTTATTACTTTGTGGTTTGTTTGATTGCAGAAAGAAATATTATTAAAGTTATTTTTGCTTTCTCTCCTCTGTATCTGATGCCAAAACCTTAGCAGAGACCAGAAAAGTCTAGGGAGTTAATTTATTTGCCTGTTTCTGAAGATTACAGTCCCACCGCAGGAGAGGGCAATCCCAATAAAAAAGATCCAAATCAGGCTTTTAATTCAGTATTTTTCAAGAGTTCCGTTTAGGTTTTGAAATAAAATCAATCTACTGCTGAAAACAGTACAGACCCTCAGGTTGTCTTTCTACCACGTGTACTGGGAATTAGCCATGCATCTCCTATTAGTAATAACAGAAGTCTTATTTCTAAACCCTTGTTAAAACTGTACCCTGCTTATCCCTGAGCAGAATATGGGAACTGCAGACCAGAAGTAAGAGGAAATCCTCAACACAAGGCAAGTGGGGTCAATCTGCCTGGTGGATGCCACCACACATTGCCCTAACAGTCTGAGATGCATCAGGTACCATCTGCTACAATGGTTGCTCTAGATGCAAGTCTGTACTGGTGTTACAGTTTTCGGAAAGGTGTTAGGCAAAGCACACAAACAAGGGCTGCTTTTTTGTGTGAGTGGTTACTCCTGCTTTTCTTCCTCTAAATCAGAAATTGAAATATTGCTTCCACGTGTCTCTACTTGATTAGCATTGAAGAGCTGATTAAAGTGTCGGGTTGACAGTAATATGTCTTGAACATGATGACATCACTTTGAATATGTTTGGACAGCTACCAGCAAGAAAAAAAGGCTTCTCCTGCTCGGAATCCATTAAACCAGTCATAAATAGAGTTGCAATTAATTGATCGTTCTTATAGCTTAATGAGCATAAAATATACATACTGTTTGTTCATCCCCTCCTTTTATTGGGATGTCAGTCAAAACTTTTCTGCTCTTAAAAATCTTCTAAGATGTGTATTATTTTTTGATAGCAAGTTTGGTAGTGGACATCAATTTGTACTCATGCATCATATTTGTAAATATTCAGCTATTAAAAAAGTTTTAACATAATAGTGTTTAGTACTGGGGCAATCAAAACTTTTAGGAATAACTTGAAAAATTCTGTTTTGATGCTACAGTGATTTTTATCTTGACTAGAATTTTATCTCTTTGACTGGAATTTTTGCACTATTGAGCAATTTCTTCACTTTCTGAATTTCTGAAAATTCTGAATTTTCTTTCTGCTAGTGTATCTCGGTCTACGAGCTTGAAAGGAGGAAATATTATTTGCAAAGGAACTTAGAAATATTGGGAAATAAAACCATGGGAGGAAGAATATTCCCCCTCAAAGAAAAAAAAGACCCAAACCAATTCCAAAAAACTAGGAAAAAATGCATTGTCATTTATTCATGGAAGGTCTTATGTGTGGCTAATAAATAAGATTTATTTAGGAATCAAAATATTGATAAAGTGTTGTGTAAAGATTTTGGCAACATTCCTTAAAAAACTATAGGAACAATAAAACATTTTTTTATTTATTTATTTAGTTTAAATAGCAATAACAGACAGGCAAGGCAGCTTATTAATTAAGTTACTTGGTTCAAAATATTTTAAGATTAATGCTGTTGATATATTTTGGTTATAGCTGAGAAACTGAAGCTATTCAGAACTATTTTTCACATGGTTTCTTCTAAGGGATAAATGAATAGTGTTGTTTTACTACAGCTGAGCTTGAAAAATTATTGTTTCAAATCTCTGATTCAAGTTCACACCTTTAAATTTGGAAATAGAAGTTTGATTCCGTCATTATGTATGTCTCATGCAGGTGGCATGTGAGATTACTGTGGTTTGTTTTTTTTTAAATATATTTTCAGTTATTTTAATCAGTAAGTTATTTGTGAAAACATGTAATGAGTGAAGTGGACCTTTAAATGAATGTTCAGTGTCAGCTTGTTTTAAATACCAAACACTATGGCTTGGGGTAAGTATAAAGGAAATGTTAGTTGCAGCGAAGTCCCTAAGTACTGCCTGGCTGGTTCAGTGCTAAACCTGGAAGGAAGATACTGAATCAGAAGCTTAAGCAAAGAACTCTAGGGTCAGTATTGCTTTTTGTGTCCTGACAATTATGACTTTTTTTCCCCCAAGTAGCTTACTAAAGCTACCTCAGTAAAAAACATTTTAAATAAGCAGTAGAAAGAAATAGCTTTTCAAACGTGATGAAAAACCTTGTTTCTGTCAGAATTCAGAAGGCCAAAAAACTTGAACAGTGTCCTCCATCATTAGGAGGTACTTGCATTTTGCTACTGGGATTACATTGTGTTTACTGGATGGTCTTAGCATATTTACCTGGCATCATGTTTATCATGACTTCTGTCTTAAATTATCAAAATTTAAGAGAATAAGGTAGGATAACAAAAGATGGTCTTAAACCAAGCTTAATTTATTCCTTCTTGAAAGACTGAATTTTGTCAAAAAAACCTAATCCTGTATACCAGTTTTAGATAGCAAAAGCCAATAAAAAGTACCAAGCACAGAGTATTTTTCCATTGCTCTAGGTTATTTTGGAAGATTCCTGAGTTCTTACAGATGGACAGTGTTGCAGGTTAAAGCCAAGAAATTGTGCCACTACGTTGACTTTTTCACTGAAACAAAAATTTGATGACAATACATTTGTTAGAACAACTCTGGGTAGATTAGGGTAGAACACTGTGATATCTCTCTAGCTTATGTGTCTGCTCACTTTGCTGAAGCTGAGATGTGAAGGGTGCGAGAACTGTGGGACCAGAGAAAAGAAAAGGCAGGACCGTGCCAGAGTTATCCTGGACATTACAGCAAGTCCTGAGATTCCAGTGTCTGTTAGGCTGCTTGACTGAATAATAAATGTTTAAGCTGTCTGTACTGCCAAAATCTGCTTTGGAGGCCAGCTGATTACTGCTTCTCCTCAGATCCCTTTCCATTCCTTCTGCAATATTTTCTCTCTTATGCAAAGCTTGGAATGACAAGTAGTATTGAATCCTCTTGTACGAAGAGGGGAAAGCTGGCTCTGCAGTAAGGTTGGCCATGTTCTTCTAGTAAAAATAACTAATGGTGGCATTTGCATTTTGCGATACAGACTGCAAAGCAGAACACTGAATATCAGTAGATCTTTATTATTGGACGTATTAAAAAAGAAGACAATTTTAACAAAGATCTTGAAAGACTGATTGATTATGGTGTGTGGAATTCTCCCTATGTGGAAATTCATACAAGGTTTCTTCATGTTATAAATCTGGTTTAGCTTTGCAAAATACGTTGATAGGGGGTGTATACATTGTCCAAGCTTTGTACTGGTCCTCAAGAAAGGGAAAATGTCATCTCGATTCTTTATTCAGCTACTTCGTCTAAAAGCCTCTGCCAATGTGAGGGTTGGCAGTTGTCTTCTCAGACCTGCTCTGCAGTAAAGGAAGACCATCATGAGGTTCCTCATGCTTTCTGTAAGTGTAAATTCACAGCACATATAAGTCTTTTAGGATTCACGGGATTTTTTTTTTTTGGTAATTACTTCTTCAAAATTGTTTCCAGACAACTGTAACAGACTGTGGGAAGAAATATTTGTTATATTTGCAAGCTTAGAATAAAAATAAATGTTAAGATGTGTTTCAGTATGTCAAATAAGTAGATATGATGAATTCAGTTGACTACTAGGAAAAATGTGCTAAATTACTTGAAGTAATTAATATCTAACAAGAAAATACCAATTTGTCTGAAGCACTTCATGGGAAAAAAATAAAAGGTGTTCTGTCTAAAGGACCTTAAAAACCTACTTTAAATGGAAGTGTGAGAGGTTTAGGAATATTCCTTGATTACCCTGCGAGTCTGTCAATTCTTTTTTCCCCTCTCCTCAAACAAGTTTCCCTTCTTATTTCATACTCAGTTGTTACTTTCAATTCCAATATGTTGAGATGTGGGGTAAGGAAAGAAGAAGGAGCGGAGAAGGGAGGGAGAACCGTGGCCTAGCCTCTTGTTTTACTCTTTGTCTGTTCTCACACAGGCTGCCAGCTATGCTCCGAGCTGTAAAGTTTACACCCTCTGTGGCTCTGTGCAGAGCTGTAGAAAAGCTAAAGTGAGTGTGCAGGCACCTTCTACCTCCATCCCTGCATCTGTGTGCCATCCAATGGTGTCTGGGCTGAAAATGCATGCGAATAGTACAAATTTCTGCAAATCCTTAAAAGATGAAGGCAAGATGTTTTAAACTCAGTAATATGTTCTAAGCTGCAAAAAATAACTAACATGCATTGCTAAGAACAACTGCCTTGATGCATACATAGATAGCTTCTATACACACAAAAATAATATATTAAAATAAGAAGAGTTTGTGTTTATTCTTTACTTGACCCACACAAATTATGAGGAAGAAACATAAAACTAGTATCTTCAGACTGTCAGTTTTTTTACTCTGAAAATGTGAAATATCTCTCTGCTCATTAAGATTTTTAGAAATATCTCAATAGTGAGTCTTGGTTTTAAAATCTAAACGGTTTAATATACTTCTTATCAACAGAGTGCTGAAAGATTTCATCCTGGAAAGAAATCTGGTTTTCAGCTGTGCTGTATAAAAAAAAGTTTGAAATTTGTAGAACCCATTATTAAATAATTCATCCTCACATTTCAGAAGTCTTGTATTTCCAGCCTGTGATACTGCAGCTGCAAATTTTGCTCTGTTGATGGCAGCCTGGCCATGAATTAGGATTTTTTTTATCCTCTACTGGTTAAAAATTATATCCCTGGGTTACTGGGCTTTACAAGACTTACATAATGAATCCTTATAATCCTATACTCTAAAAATATTTCATTCGATTCTTTCAGAACAAAATGAAATAAACTTGTTAAATTATAGATGCGCTGGAGATAAAAATTGAGATTCAAAGTATTTTATTCTGAAAAAAAATTAACCATGGTAGATGATATATTAAAAAGAAAGATAATAAATATGGATGCTGTTTGAAATATCCCTATTGATAAATTTAGCTGGCTTCTTTACCTGGAAACTGCACATAAAATCAACAGTGGATTAATGGATCGAAATATCTCATCTACTATAATTTTAACATCTACATTACCATATTATCGAGCATTGGATCCTATCCATCTATGGGGCTGGATAGGATCCACCCAAGTGTACTGAGGGAACTGGTGAAAGTGCTCACCAAGCCACTTTCAATCATTTATCAGCAGTCCTGGCTAACCAAGGAGGTCCCAGTTGACTGGAGATTAGCAAATGTGATGCCCATCTACAAGAAGGGCCACAAGGAGGATCCGGGGAGCTACAGGCCTGTCAGTCTGGCCTTGGTGCTTGGAAAGGTTATGGATTAGATCACCTTGAATGGCATCATGTGGCATGTACATGACAACCAAGTGATCCGCCCCAGCCAGCATGGGTTTATGAAAGGCAGGTCCTGCTTGACTAACCTGATCTCCTTCTATGACAAGATGACCTGCTTAGTGGATGAGGGAAAGGCGTGGATGTTGTATACCTGGACTTTCGTAAAGCCTTTGACACCATTTCACGCAGCGTTCTCCTGGAGAAACTGGCTGCTCATGGCTTGGATGGGTGTACATTGCGCTGGGCAAAAAACTGGCTGGGTGGCCAGGCCCAAAGTGTTGTGGTGAATGGAGTTAAATCCAGTTGGTGGCTGGTCACAAGTGGTGCTCCCCAGGTTCAGTATTGGGGCCAATTCTCTTTAATATCTTTATCAACGACCTGGACAAGGGGATCAAGTGCACCCTCAGTAAGTCTGCAGGCGACACCAAGTTGTGCGGGAGTATTGATTTGCTTGAGGGAAGGATGGCTTTACAGAGGGATCTGAACAGACTGGATCGATGGGCCAAGGCCAATGGTATGAGGTTCAACAAGGTGAAGTGCTGGGTCCTGCACTTGGGTCACAACAACCCCATGCAGCGCTACAGGCTTGGGGAAGAGTGGCTGGAAAGCTGCCCAGCAGAAAAGGACCTGGGAGTGTTGGTCCCAGGGTTTGTCCCGTTGTGCTCAGCACTGGTGAGGCTGCACCTCGACTACTGTGTTCAGTTTTGGAGTCCTCACTACAAGAAAGACATTGAGATTCTGGAGCATATCCAAAGAAGGGCAACAAAGCTGGTGAGGAGTCTAGAGAAGAAGTCTTATGAGATTACTGTTTCTTACAGATTACTGTTTCTATCAATAATAACATATTGATTTTATTGGTTTTCCATCTTGTCTTTCCTGGGGTCTCTCCATCCTTTAGTCTGTACTTGCTTACTTTCCCTCTTCTTTTGTATGAGGCTAAACCCTAGAAAATATTTGTGTCTCTTACAGTTGTACAAGCATCTATTTGACAATGTTGTCCACCACTGAGTAAAATTCAATTTTTACTTCTGGTCTAACATAAAGATCTTCATAAGCAGAAGATCCCAAAATGCACCTCACAAAACCATAAAATAACCATTTATCTTCATTGTATTCTCACACCCTTTTCCCTTTTATTTTGCTGATGGGGAAGATAAAAATTAATTCTCATTTACTGCAGGGTAAATGCGTGCAGGCAGCCACTCACCACTGTGAAACTCATCTGTAGTTTTAAAATCAGATTCCAGTACACTCCCTTTGAGATCCTTTTAAGCCTGAAATATGGATATTTCATAACTGGCACATTATGTAAACTTCAGTTCTTTGGATTAGCTCTTGTCTCCCATCCTACTTAGAAGGCTACACTCATAATCAGGTTTTTTTCTTCTACTCTTTGTACAAATCTGAAATTCTTCCTGTCTTTTCTTTTTCTTTCTGAAGATAATTTTGTCTTCTCTTTTCGATTTTATATCTGTTTATTCTCATTTTTCATGGGTTCTAGTCTCTTGGCTGTCTTTTCCTCTTTTCTGCTTGAGTCTGCATTCCCTCCATTTTTTTCCTCTTGCATGTAGTTCATGAATATTTTTCTCATTCCATAGTGAGGATTCTGGATGCCTCAGCTCTCTTTCTCTTCCAGGAGTCAATATGTCCCTCTGCTTTTTCCTCACAGTAAATTTTTTTTTTTTAGGCATCTTATTCCTAGCTCGTTCTTCTGATCCTCTGGTTGAGAAAATATCTGCATATCTTCAGCTGTCTGTCCTCTGTCTTGCTTTATTGCCTTTAGGATTTTGCTATTTTCTCTAACTGCTTCTCTAGTAATTTTTCATATACCTATTGGGTAATATTTCGTAAATAAATAACTTTCACCATACTTCTGCCTAAGATAATGGACATCTAGCAGCCTTGGCATCCTGTCATCTTCAGTGTGCCCGTTTCCCTAGGAGTCTCCTCTCCCTTCTTGACTTCTCTTTTGGATTTCTTTAATAGTTGGTTATTTTACAGGATATAAACCTTTGAAAATAAATATCAACAATTTTAAAACAATAGTCTGTTCTGTCCTTTTTATACAAATGTTCATCAGCTTTGTCTCCTAAGATAATTTTCAACAGAAAAGTGTACTGAAAAAAACCCCTGAGCACTATCCAGTGGATAAGTTTACATGGATTTACATGGAATTCTGAGTTAATTCAGTTGAATGAAAGTGAATAAGCTATATATGTGTTAAAGTGCATTTGTGCTTAAGGTATCGGTTTCTTAGCAGGGATTCTAAGGTCAGACAGGACATTTCATTGAGACTACTGCCTGCCCTTTCTGTTGGAGCCAGCCCCTGCCTGGCAGACCTTCTTCAAGTAAACGCAGAATTTTTGAACCCATACAAAACCAATTAACCTATGCATCTGTTTTAAAATGAGGCCAGGACTTTTCCATTAATCAACATGATAGTGTTAGTTGCCTGTAATAAACAAGTTCACGCATCTCATTGCAAGTCAAATTTCAGCTTACAAGTTGTTTATTTAAATGATTTTCTTTTATACAATTAGACACACCAGTCTTTAAAACAATTATCTGTATACATGTTCATTCTGTAGGAGTACCATTCGTGGTAAGTTATTTACATTTTTTAACCTTTTGGCCTGTTCCCGTGAAAGTCTGAGTGTCCTTGGTATCCATTTATTTCCAGTAGCATTTGAAAGCACTCAGACCCATTCAGGTCAGCACCTTACTTTATGATGTGGAAAAAGAATAAATAGTTGCTGACCACAGGAAAAAGAGTGAGAAAGAGGAGAAAAAAAAATATCTAGACCTCGGCCTTCTCAGTTGGCAGCTGAAAATCAAAAGTGCACTTGGGTAGCTGAGCATGATGGGTATAGCAAGTGACAGACCATTCAGAGCTGAAGGAAAGAAGGTAATGAAATCTTAAATTAGAAAATCTTCCAAAACTGGCTGACAGAATGGCTCAAAACAAATTAAAAATAGTCACATAGAGCTTGACAAAGAGGACGAAGAAATAAAGATTGGGAATGCAAAAAGGCCAGTACATCTTTAGAGCCTTGCAATTTAAATGTTGATACTTTACCACACGAATGTTTCCAGAGATGCATGAATTTGTGCTGGTTAGCTATGTGAAGGTCCAAAGAGCTTGTAGTGTCAGTTGGTATCTTCTGTTTTGCATATACCCAGCAGGATGGAAACAGATTTTTGTAGCAACACTATGCCATTAACAGGTGTTTGCAAATTATTTGTATTCCTGTGGTTCTTTATGGAAGAACAGTACTGATATACCTTGCTAGAAATGACCAGATAGGATTATATAGACTTCATGCACAGTTAAAACACTTTCTTGGGACAGTAGAAAGTAAATGATGTAAGAAGGAATTAGCAGAGGGGCTGCTGAGATGATGGGTGAGGAGGTGTGTGTGCCAGATGATGTTGATTTGGTATTTCCTAATCATTTTTCTTCTGGTGATGACAGGACGCTTGGTTGTTTGGGCTGTTATTTTGCTTTATTTGAGATACAAATCTCAGGAATGAACATTTTACTAAGTATCTGATTGAAGTTGCTGGACCGCCAGCCTGGACATACCAAATAATGTATTTTGTACATTGCTTCACTGCCTGTGACACTCTCTCACATCACTATGTGGTGACTGAGTTGTGAAATAACGTTATCAACACACTAGAAGGTAGTTATAAAGTACTACTAGATTTCTATACAAATTGTCAAATATTTAATTATCTAATAATTACAATTAATCTGAGTAATTAAGGAAGAATTTTCATTAAAATTCAGATGTATAGATTACCTATACATGTTAGAATAATACCTTCACAAACAAAAGGAAAGTAGATAAAAGAAGCAGCATAAAACTGCAGTCCTGCAAGGTCCTCACCTGCAAATCTTATTTTGTCACTATATCACACTAAATCTTTCAGATTTTTGTGTATCTTGGAAGACTTTTAGCATATCTTTACTAATTTTTTCAGCTTCTTAACCAAGTGACATGCTTCCTCGCCTTCTTACACAGTATTTGTGGCTTAATTTAAATATGCATTTTGATAGTATTTCGCTCTGCAGTAATGGCAGGTCAAGTGAATAGTTTATCTTAACATGTTCTCAACTTGGATATAACACTAAATCTGATTTTGTAAGGAAACCTAAAGATGTAGATACAGTGAGATTATTAACTAGCTCAAACTCCCTTCATCTTTTTGAAGTCAGTGTACTGATTTTAGTTGGACTAGGACTTCACCTGAAACATCTAAATGATAAAAAAAAAGAATCTAATATTTTCACACTAACATATCTACTTTTCCTATGAATATTTTATATCGTAAGGACTTTAAGATAGTCACATTTGTAGTTAACATATAACAGAAAAATAATTAAAAATTCTAAAATAGTGGTTAAAATAACACATTGAAGTTAAATTGTTGGATGCTTTGTGATAGTAAAATAATAGGGAAATCAAATGATTTCCTGTTGACATCTTATAAATGAGAAGGAATTCTGTCCTGGAAATTCCATTAGTTTCAGCTTGAATGTAATAACGTGGACAGTGAATAAATGAGATTTCATTGAGGGATGCCTGCTCTACGTTTAGAAGAGATCAGCTGAGAGACACAGAGTGTCACTGTCAAATTATCTCTTTATTAACTTTAAATTTCGATTCCTGCGGTTCTTACCGGTATGAGAAATTTACATTACCTCACTAGGAAAATCCTTCTGCTTTGAAAATCTTAATGCAGTGTGAAAGCCATGTTTTGACATACAGGCTAGACAGTTGCAACATTTATTGTTAAGTCAACAAATGTAGGTGGTTGTTGATTTGATTTTAATCATATTGGTTTTTTTCCAAAATGATAAATACTTTTTTGTTCACACACAGAAGGAATGGTATAATGCTTGATGATTAAATAGTGTTAGCCCGCATACTTGAGCAAATGTGTTTTCCAGTGGACAAAGATATGGTAAACATCACTTTATTTTTATGAAGTTGTCATATTTGATGAATTGGAACTCTTGTTTTTGCTGGCATGCGTCAGGATTTTTTTTCTTTAGATAATAACTTCCAAAAATCCAGTAATTTTTAACTTAAAGATGAGTTATTTGATAAAGTTGTACATAAAAATGTCTGTTTGTGGTTATTTATCATTTCGTCAAGCATAATGCATTTTTTCCCCTTACCCACTCTCCATATGTACCTCAGAATTGGTGCTGATTGCCATGTGTGAAGAATCTGCCAAGTCAGACTGCAGCACTCAGTCATCTGATGGGTTCTATTTTAAGAAGGAGAAAAAAAGGAAAATGTTATTTAAAAAATAGCTATAACTAGGATCTTAAATTCTGTTGTATGGGAATTATTGCATAAACCTATGGGTAGAATATAAGTAGAAACAAGTCTGCATGTTGTTAGTCTATTCTCTGAGAGTAATAGTTTTTTAGATGGTGTCTGGCCTTTTTGTGTCTGGTAGGAAGATTACAGTGTGCAGACTATACTTTCGCAAAAAGAGTTTTGATTCTATATAGAATAGTTATTTGAAATTAATATGGAATGTTTTGATATCAAAAGTGGGCTAAGTTTCATTTCAAGCATATTTTTCTGCAAAAGTTGTTATTGCTGGAACTTCTTGTATAAGAAGACTAAGATTCAAGAAAATAGAACAGAAAAATGTTGCAAGCAGCAGCGTGGGTCACAGAATTTGTTTTCTCTGTATCCCAGACATCATCCTTATCTCTTTAAAATATTAAAGAAGCATTTGCGTGAAGAACATTACAACAGTGAAAAGGTAGCAAGGAGCAAGCCCTTGTAGATCAGTAGGGAAATTCTTCATGTGTCCAAAAGTCACAATGTACTAGACTTCCCTGGATAATCAGGGAAGTGTGCCCCAGGAATAATTCTCAAGTGGGAGGTGGCAATTACTTGTTACTGCACAGGGCACAATTGAATTGGTGATGTTGTGAATGGCTTGCTTTCTCCCACAGTCAGGAATTTACTGGGAGGAGAGGCTGATATGCCAGAAAGTTGCGCTACCATTCGAAAGGACCTCAAGAGGCTGGAGAAAAGGCCTGACAGGAACCTCATAGAGTTAAAAAATGCAAAATTCTGCATCTGGAGAGGAATAACCCCAGGCATCAGTACATGATGGAGGCAAACTGGTTAGTAAGCAGCTTTGCTGAGAAGGATCTGGGGGTCATCAGTACTGGTGAGTCCATACGCTGAGTACTATGTCCCGTTCTGGGCTCCCTAATACAAGAAAGATATGGACTTACTGGAGTAAGTACAGAGCAGGGCCATGAAGATTATTAAGGTTCTTTCAGATAAGGAGAGGCTGAGAGAGCTGGGGTAGTTCAGCCTGGAGATGAGAAGGCTCAAGGGGACCTTATCTGTATGTATGAATACCAGGTGGGAGGGACTGAAGAAGATGGAGCCAAACTCTTCTCAGCAGGGCCCAGTGACAGGACAAGAGGAAATGAACATAAATTAAACCACATCAAATACTGTCTCAACACAATAAAAAACTTCTTTACTGTGAGTGTGGTCAAACACTGGCACAGGTTGCCCAGAGTGGTTGTGGAGTCTCCATCCTTGGAGGTATTCAAAACCCAACTGGATGCGATCCTAGACAAGCTGCCCTAGCTGACCTTCCTTCAGCAGGCGGTTGGACTAGGTGATTTCAGAGGTCCCTTCCAATCTCAGCTGTTCTGTGATGTGAATTTGAACATTGCAGCAGCCCATGGCCTGGATAACCCACTGGTAATTAAGTTCAAGCATGGAGAGGGAGGACGCTTGATCACTTCAACTGATAATAGCTACACGCAGCTCAGGGGCCACAGGTTTAGCTACATATCATAGCTTTATTCTTTCCTGACCAATGTTACAAACAAAGAAACAAAAGCTTTATATATAAGCATAACAGACCCAACAACAGCTTTCAGTATTCCTGTACTATAAAATAAATGTGATGATGGGCTGCATTTAGTTAGGCATACAATTGCAGCGTCAATATTCTGTTTAGCATATCTTGTAATTTCTCTGCATTCTTCAGAGTATGGTACAAGTTATGAATGTTTGTATATAAATACGGTTCACATCTCGATAAAGTGTTTCTCAGAGACAATTTATGAGCGACAATTTCTTGTGTGAGACTTTTTTTACAATCTTCTTTGAATCCATTTCGTAGCTGATTATAAAAGGAGTTCGATACTAATATTTGACATTAGCATAAAGTCATGGAGTTTGGAAATGTCTGACAGCTTACTTCGAACTTGGTATCTTGAAAATTGCTTCCCTGTGGAGCCTGGAGCTCAGCCATATGGGTCTTCCTACCTTGCGGCTCCATTATGGAAACCTGAAACCTCAAATTCCAGGGGACTTGGGACTCATTCTCCCCACAAGGTATCCATGGAAAATTATCCTTTTTTTTTTTGTTTTTCAATTCTAACTCACTTGAGAAAATGAGCAGCATTTTTGTCTCATTAATTGTATTATATAACAATGAAAAGACTGATGCAAATTCTGTTCTCCATTATTTATTTGCTTTAGCTTGGTCTCTGTGTTTTGATTTTGAAAAAGGAAGAAAAATGGAAAAACGAGTGGTTGATCTTAAAAGTGGGAAGGTTTTTCAGAGTTTATTGGAGTTATTTCTCTGAGGTTTTGTAAACTTAATTCATACTAATAGTCCTTGAGAAATGTGAATCTCAGTTACATGGCTGCCCTCAACAAGCTGCATGATATTGAAGTGTCACTGCCCATCTCTTGTTTATCTTTAAAATAATAGTAGTTGTCCCTTATCATGTGAAAGCCTGCCATGCAATCAAAAAGTTATCTGACAATTAGGTAGCATCTGTTCTTAGATTAAATATTTGTAATACAGAAATTAATTACTTAGTTAAGAATTTTGTGAATGCAGAAAGTGTCCAGATTGTTTCAAACAAATTGCGTATTGAGTTATTTATGGATTACCAGGCTCACAGGTCGCAAGGTTGACTGTGGTAAAAGTCTTGATCGCCTGCAAAAAATCTCTTTGCACTTTTTTTTTTTTTTTTGAGGAAGAACCTAGGAAACAGTGTTTAGTCTTTTAGGCAGTGTTTGCTGTACATGGATGTCTGAGACCATGCTGGTCTAATAGAAAGTCACAGCATAATAGTCTCTTGCCACTAGCTTAAGTGCAAGGTGAAATTGAAACATTTATTTTCCAGATGAGACATTGATTTAGTAACAGCTTTCTATTACTGCAAATTGCTGGGATAGAAGTTAGCATTTTCCCCTCTTTGAAGCAGCCTGGTGTGTTCAGAATGAGTTACATGCTCCAGCAGCTTCGCATAGCTAAAAGCTGTTTGGCTTCAACAACAGGCTTGTTATCCAAAGTATAGACCACGCTTAGAGGAAATATAAAATCACAATTATTATTGTGAGGGCTGTGCTTGTTTCCTTTATTTTTTCCTCTCTCTCTTTTTTTTTTTCTTTCTCTCTTTTTCTTTTCTTTGACATGTGGGGAACATGCACGCTCCGGAAATGTTAAGAAAACAGATCTGTTTCCTTATGATTTTCCACTACACCTCATTCCATCTACAGTTATTACGGATTACTTTAACAAGAGTTTTGTTGTATGTTATAGCAAAACTTTGTTGCTTTATTTTAGATACAATGAAATTATTTTTCTTCATTATATATTATTTGTTTTAAGATATTTTCTGCTGTTCTTTCCCTACGGAGTGATCCTATTCTGTGGAAGCTGAGAAAGGGGGAGAGCGGTGTCAAGCTTGTAGGACTCTTCCTCACAGTCTGGTAACTTCCTGGAGTGTCTTGGATTGTTTGAAACAATCATATTGAAGTGTGGTGAAATACACAGTACCTAAATATACATAAATATATAGGAAATAGATCTGAAAATCTAAGGAATGTAAGAAAAATAATATAGCATATATTGCTTGCATATAATAGGATATATATTGTTTGCATATAATCCAGCAAGTAACTTCGTTAGTTCATGTCGTTTTTCATTCTGTGGTCTCTGAGAGATTCTTTGCACATTTTGTTCAGCATCAGAATATTGGAATTTAACATCACCATCAGGCAAATAGGAGGCAAAAAGATCTGGTAGTGAGCTTGTGATCGTAACAGAAGCAGAGAGAAAATAAATCGGAGACAACAAAGGCATGTTGTGCGTCATATAAACCTTAACTTCTGGGTGCTCGTAATCAGCCATTAACAGATTCAGCTCAAAGTTAGAGCAGATTTCTTACATAAACTAAGAAAAAAGTTGTGTGATTTCTTGTTGTTTTTTTTTTTTTAAATTCCTAAAACAGTCTAGCTTCTTGATATAGAAGGTAACATGTTTTCATTACCTTGTTAATTTAGCTAATCCTGAAAAACAGGAGACACCCTTTTTTACCTACTCAAAGTACATGTAGGTCCCTTTAGGGTAACTTAGCACAGAGCTCTGAAAGGCTAAAGGTTCACTTGCTCATTATAACAAGTCTATGGTGCAAAATGTTTTATGAGTAATTGTCTAATGAAAGATCTAGCTCTTTCCTAAATATATATCTATATATCTTCTACAAAGAGAATATTTTCTAAACAAAAAATTTTGGGGCATTTACCTTCTGTGCTAGATTTTGGAATTTTATTTCATGTCTACTCAGCTTAGAAACATTTCACCTTTAGAATTTTCTATTCTAATCATTCCTTGATACCATTTCTTGAATATATTTTCATAATGTATTTTGCTGAAACACCATGAACTTCTGCGGAAATACATAAATTAATGACAATCATAGAATTTAAATTCTATACAGTACACAAGTCAAACTTTTTGCTGCCCTTTTAAAGAGCTAGTTTCCATAAATTTATTCATGTTTGTAGAAAATGCAGTTGTATGCATTTTTATATGTTAATTATTTTATATTTTTGTGTAACATTTAAATGAATAAGACAACTGTAAGACCTTATTTTTTTAATATGCGTCTCAGTTTTTTATTTTAAGGCAAAGCATGCCTTTTCTCTTTTTAAAGGGGGATTTACGGCTCACACTATCAGAAACTTTGTGCACCCACAAAAATAAGTGGGGAAATTGAATCCTTCAAAACAAAAAGCACACAATCAATCTTCCAGTCACTTAGCGATGCATCAGGAAGCATTCTTGAAATGCACTTCAGAGTATGGATTTGTCCCCGCTTTGTAAATTAGTAATGGGATTTGAAGTATCAGAAGTCTGTTTGTTTTCATCATGTGGCAGGTTCTGAAAGATTTCTCTCCTAATGTTTCTTTTTAAGACCTGGCCTGACAAAAACTCTTTTGATCTTAGGTAGTTATCATCTGAGATACTAGTGTCTCATCGAGCTTCCCAAGAAAGACAAGGGAAGAGCCAAAATCTGGTTTTAGCTAATTTATAAAATCCATTAAGAGATAAGATGAAGACACAACTTTATTTTCATTTCTGCATTCATTACTTCTATGTTGTCACTTCTGAGTACCTCCAAATGCAGTAATAGATTATATCTAGAAAGATGCAATTTTTTTTTCATTTAACTGCCAGAAAATATTGTTTAAATTACATAAAAATAAATAGGCAAAACCAGGAAGTTTCCTCACAGAAAAAGAAAAGGATCAAGTACTAGCTTCTCCTTTCACAATATAAGGGTTCTTGACAAATATAATGAACTTTTTGCTTTGATGAATGAAAAAATGGACTAAAATCCTATTTTAAAAGAGAAAAGAAAAAAAAGCCGCCTTGATTTGCAAGAACATGTTTGTAAAGTTAATGATAAATGCATTAGTCGAATTCTCTCAGAAGCCCTGATTAACTGTTAATTTAACTATCCATATCCCTTTCATGTCATCCATAAAAGAGAGAGAACTTCTATAATGGTCTCTTTCTAGTCGTTCTTTTGAAATATCATAGAGAACTCATTAAATATTGAAACAAAACTTGAACAATCTTTCTAAGGCAGCATAGAGTTAGAAGTTCCCTCCAGCAATATTCATATTTTTAAAAAAGTTACACCCTGACCCAGGGCAGCTTTAAATCTGACATCACGCACCAGTGATTTAAGAAGACTTTACCTGTATCTTACCCTCGCGTGGTCATACGCTATGTATACTCTTGTATATCAATTAAGCAATATTGTTCATCGTGAAGAGAAGATTCAGATTTAGGCTGTTATTTATTTCTCCAAATCCCTTGAAGGAATACTTCTGGTATTTTGGGAGTGGGTGGGAACACCACATTTAAAAATCTCTGTGTTTACGTATTTGAGAGAAAATTCAGTTTTCCAGTGTCATAGTCTGAGTGTTTCCTGGCTGATGATTGCAGGGTGCACATTAATTCAGTTTCACTCTATTATTGGTTGCTGGTCATTACTATCATGTTTTTGAAAGAACCAATTTATATGGAGTGATCTTTAGTAATAGGGATGTTTAGTTGCTAAAAAGGAAGGAAGAGGTTGCTTTTAAAATATGCCATTTCAGCAGATTAAAAAAAGCTTAATTTTGATTAGAACAGTTTATATCGTAGTTCTGTTGCCAGAAACTGAATGAGAATGTAAATGTCATTGAGAGGATGATTGGTCTCAATGACTTCCTTTTCAGGCCTCTGGAGATGATGCTTAGGGTGCTTATGCCAAAAGCCCAACAACAGCAATCAAATCCAAAACCTGTTCATGATACAGCTAATGTAAGGAGAAAGCTTGTGTCACAGTTAGGAGGAGCCCTAAAAAACTTGCGAAGTATAAAGTGTTATGCATTGTCATAATAAGCCTTTTCAAAAATCAAAAATTTAAAAAAAAAGATCAAAAATCAAAGCTGCAAATACCGTCTTACAATTTGAGGGTTTACTAATCCCAGAAAGACCAACAGGTCCCCTTTCCGAACTGCAAACCCATTAATTTGGGTGGATTTAGCAGCAGTAACATTATTTTTACATCTTCTGAAGTTTAGGGTATGGAAATGTTTTTTAGGATATTTGGGGCTGCTTTGTTCAGGTTGAGTTGTTTGATTCCTGAGTTTCCCATTTGTCAGGCTGGATTACTGAAATGATGCTGTGCAGGATGAGATACAGTTCATCGCAGGAGCCCGATGCCGCATCTCAGCTAACGAGGTCAGGCTCTGCCTGTTTCCCACACCACTTCCATTTCCGACTTTATGAATGCCTACTGCTGTTGTGATGTATATTGAACTTCTTTTTCCTTGTCAGAGTTTAAAACATCATGATTTTTTCTTGCAAATAAAGTGTGTGCAACTGTGACAGCTTCATATGTGAAGCACTTTTTGTCAATAAGGTGTAATTTAAAACGTAAATGGTTCCTTTGGGTCATACCTAGACTGTGTGGTTACTGTGCGATAATAATTTTAGAAATACATATTATGGTCGTCTAACACACAAGGATTTATTGGCTTTCGTGTTGAAAAATGCTCTCTGCTGTTGGCTTTGATGGGAAGCAGGAAGGATTTGCGTACTGGACTGTTGAAAGCGTAGTGTCAACACAGCTGGTAAACTGCACAGCGTGACAGCATCTGTTGCAGAAAAGCTTTAATAAATAGTCTAGTTAAACTATAATTAACATATAGAGTTGAATGAAGTACATTTAACTTTCACTACAAATATTTCAAAGGAATGAAAGTCCAGGATATAAGCTGATGCCTTGCAACAAACAACTTCCCTTACCCTGATGTATTTATGACCAGCAGTCCCCTCACCTCCTCCTAGGCACCTTGCTAGATTAAAACAGTGAAATTGCTTTAAACGCCCTCTCTCTTTGGTTGTTTTTTGTCTAATCCCTGTAGATGTACTCACCAGCCCTACTTCTGGTCCAAGCACTGTCTTTGAACGTCAATGACTGTATTAGCTCGCATGTCTCATGTGCAGTGGCACTAATACTGAACTACATCTGGACCTTTCTGCTTCTGATTTTTTCCAGCTGTTGGAAGGTGCACCTTATAAGAGAATTTTCACAGACAGATATTATCCTGTTTCTACTAGCCATGTCCTTGAGGTTATTTGTTTCTTTCCACAGGTCTTTCAGACCATGCTCGTCACTGACAGGGATTTTGATTTTATGTCATTGGTATAAACCACTAAAAATACTCAGATGGTGCTTAAAACTGACCTTCTGCAAGCTCCAGTAGTAATACCTTTTTAGCCCCATATTTATTTTACCAATGCAGCTTCCTGGTCAGTCATTATCAAGTCTACATTTATTGTATCCATCTTCACGCTCTTCACGTCAACTAATGGTTGTTTTATGTACATAACTTTAAGCGTTTTGTTAACATCCAGGTGGATTATTTGAACTGCATTCTTCCTCTACATCCCCCAGCCATCAAAGAAATAAGTATTTAGAGTTAATATATTACTCTGGTAATCATATTTTGCCTTACATCTTATTTTTCTTTCATCTTTATGTTTTTCCTCTTTCAATATTTATTCTGAAAGCAAGCATTATAGGTCTCTTGATTACTTGGATCACTTCTTCCTCTTGTTTCTTCTTAAATGTAAGTCCTGTATTCATTTAGTACTACTATTGTTATAAATCCTTCCTGTAAATTCACAAACCCATTCTTTCAGAATGTAGAGATAGAGATTATCCAGTGTCTCGGTTTGTATGCAGTAAGTTGTTACTTCTGTTCAGTGTTGTAATTTCTGCTTCTGCATCCTCATTTACAGTAACTGAGAATCTGCGTCCATGGGTTTCTGAAAAAAAAAACCAAAAAAACAAAACAACAAAAAAAGAAGTTGCTGTTGGAAATAAGGTTACTAGCAGAAATGAAAACTTTAGTTGTAATGTATTTGCCAGCTTTTATTTTTACTTGACTTAATAGCCTTTGACACAACAGTCATACCCAAATCTTTTCTTCCCTAAGCCAAGCAACTGCCTTGTTTGTTCTACCTTTTGAGAGGGCTACATCCATACTTGCAAAATAAGGGTAACACCATGCAAACACACTAGAAAGAAGGCAAACTATGGTCAGAATATCAAATGCATCTATTGAATGCATACTCTCCAGTATAAAAATAAGGTAATTTACCTTTTGCAGACAGCATTAAGCATCATTGCTTTGACTATAGGGAAAAACATCTATAGAATGTTTAGTTAGGTTTATATTGCAACTTACTTTCTGAT